>JAJPUD010006066.1:58008-78125 GCA_023553655.1 Myrmecobius fasciatus | reverse complement strand
TCAACCAAATTACCCAAAGTTCCTAGAAGATTTTGGCTATGGCTACTCTCTGGCCAAGTACTGAGTTATAGAAGGGTCACCATATGCACTACTGGTACACAAAAGAGAAACAAAATAAATCTTTGAAGGGTTGCAGTTTCCCAAATAACATCTAGGCACAGTATTCAGCTCAAATCCCTTTCTCTCCATTGTGACTCGGCATTAGGAATTAGTGCATGCTGATCTAGCCTTAGAATTAAAAAAAAAGATTTAAATTCAAACTCTTGCTTGACATTCATGTTCAATGTGACCTTCAGGAAATCATTTTTCCTTGTCTGTATGAGATGGGGGACTAGCCAATGGGAACCCCATCCTCAGATTTACCCTTCTTTTTCAGTAGGGTTATCCAAAGCAAACCCAGGTGTTCCTTGTCACTTTATCAAATGGAACTTTGAAAGTCTTTTCCATCATGTGTGACTGAGGGGCTGATACTATATGAGGATGGTGACTTTTCTAATGGGCCATGATGTCAGAAGGACTGACTCCTCGGGGAGAAGAGAACCAGAACTGAGGACTCCAATTTCTCGGGTCTCTTTTTCTACTGGTGAAGGAGGCCTATGGTGCTGCAAACCATGACTTTGGGAGAAGGATGAGTGACTGCCTCACCTCCCATGTACACAGTTCATTGTTTTTTTTTTCTATTTTTTTTTCTTTCCTGATCCCAGGTGAATTATTATTCCAAGAGAGGAAGTTCCATGTGACACTGTGACTTTGGAAAATCTGTCAGCATTTTTCCTGGTGACGGTAGGGCAGCAGCTATGACAGAGGAAGTTCTTACACATGCATGTAGGAAGGTAAGCCCTGATGGCAATGGCTTAAGTAAGCCTTATTTGACTAAGAAGAGTTTTCAGGAGGCAGCTAGATGGTGCCATGGTTAGAGCTCTGGACTTCTCTAATCAGGCAGATTTGAAATCTTGCCTCAGACACTTATTAGAAGTGTAGAAATAGGCAGCCATTCCAGCTTTCTGGGCAAGGCTAGTGACATGCAAAGAAGCTGTATTTAAATCATAATTACCTGACAAGTAGACCGCCTTTGAGTGAACACAGCCTCAAGTCAGGAAGAGCAGCCACAAGAGGATTGCAGGATCCCCAGAGATACAGATGTTATGGCCATCCTAATCCCACAAGCTGGGAGCTTGTTAAGTCACGACCTAAATAGAATTAAATATCATTTTATCCCCCTGAGAAGGTCCATCCAGATTGCAACAAGGTTCCAAGAGTAATTCATCACAACAGTTTAATTTCTGCCCCCTCATCCAAATACACTTGCTCTGCCATATCTAGTAGCACAAAGTATCTTCTTTGGATTCAACTTAGAGAATCTCATCCTGAACAAAAGCATTTGCCTTTGCCAAGCCATGGCATATTAATGAGCGATTCCGTCCTTTTTTCCCAAATCAAATTCATTGGACAACATCCACGTATATTACCACGCTTCCATTTTGGACGGGGTGGGGGGTGAGTGGGGATTGGGTAATTCTTGTTGGATACATTCTTCATTGATGAGATGTGCGGCTCTTTCTGAGCCCCAGCTCCTGTGGAGAGCTAAAACCTTCATGGGAAGCTGGAGATGACTACTAGACACTCATGATCTTTTCCTTCCTAACCAGCAGACATAGCTGAGGTTCAGCAGCAATGCAGAGTGTGATTAGGGTGGGCTGACGAGGAGGCTGGATGAATCCAGAGCCTCCTGGCACTCTCTTTATTCTTCTTCCAACTGTGCTCTTGTTTTTCCCACATGGATCTGGGTAAAAGGGTCTGTTTAGTTGCAGTTGTTTGGGTAGAGACTGATTTTCTCCTGCTCCAGCTTTTTCATAATATATCATCCCAAACCTTTTTGTTGTTGTTATTCCAGATGGACAAGTCCAGCCTCAAGGAAGAGAGTGCCCAAAGAAAGTGCCCTGCTCCAGATATGGAGAATAAGATGGTGTCCATGAAGTCCAGCTGGTCTCTGCCTAAGGCTTCTCTCATTCTCTGAAGATCCAATCAGATCATCCCATTATCCTGCGACTTTACACTGCTCAAAGGCACTCTTCCAATTTCAACCTTTCTATCTTTGAATACTACTCAGTGCATGGCACAGAGAGGTAGGCTAGAAATAACACTTTTTAGGGTCAGAAAACTCTGTGAACCAGAATTTAAACAGTTCTGCTTCTGATGGATCCTACCTGGTTGCACAGGCCTCTTTACCTCCTTGACCTCAGTTTCCTCATCTGTAAAACTGAAAGGAATGGAATAAATGTCCTCTCTCTTTCCAGATGTAGAATCATGATCCTATGTTTTCTTTTTTTTAGCTTTTTTATTTTCAAAATACACACAAAGATAGTTTTCAACATTCACACTAGCAAAACCCTGTTCCAACTTTTTTCTCCCTCCTTTCCCCCCACTCTCTCCCTTAGATAGCAAACGATCCAATACATGTTGAAAATGTGCAATTCTTCTATACACACTTCCAGAATTGTCATGCTGCACAAAAAAATCAGATCAAAAAGGAAAAAAGAGAAAGAAAAAAGCAAGCAAACAACAACAAAAAAGGTGAAAACTTCATGCTGTGATCCACACTCAGTCCCGACAGTCCTTGCTCTGGATGCAGATGGCTGTCTCCATCACAAGTCCATTGGAACTGATCCTATGTTTTCTTGGCCAAATCTTGGCCAAGTCCTACTCAATCTCCCTGGCCTCAATTCTTTCATTTAAAAAATAAAGGTGTCAGACTCTATATATTTGAAAGTCTTTTCCAGTTCCAAAGCAATGAGGAAACAAGATGTTTAAGAAATAATGTTGATAAAGGATGCTTTTTTTGAAATCATATTATGAACATAGTCACTTCCTGGGCTGCAACAGTTGGCAAACTGTGAATTTCAACCAAGTTGATGATCACTTCCTAAGTGCTCACAGTGGATGGCACCTTGTGCTAGGTACTGGGACAGATCAGAAACTTTGGATAAAAAATATCAGCCCTTGCCCTCACAAAGCTTATTATATAATGAGAGAAAAACACAGACACAGATTTTTTTTAAATACACTACGACATTATTTAATAAGTGGGAGAGATTGACTTAGATGATAATTCACAAAGAAAAAAGTAGTCAGTATTAGGGGACTCCCAGCTAACTATGGATCAATAGCACGATGAAGCAACCAGGAAAGCTTGTAGGGCTTCCGTCACAGGAATAACATGGTGAGGTGCAGGTTGGGCTCAATGGCCTCTCAAGAGATTACCTTGGCAAAGATAATGAAGTGATTTGCCATTTCCTTCTCCCCAGGCAATCAGGGTTAAATGATTTGCCCAGGATCACCTAGCTAATAAGTGTCTAAAGCAAAATTTGAACTCAGGTCCCCAGCTGTATCCACTGCACCTAGTTGTCCCTTTGCTAGGTCTCAGGTGAATAGGAATGCTACTGTAATGGTGAGTCTCAGAGTGTTTCTAGGTTGTATGTGTTCTCCCAGGCAAATGGCAATTCCTGCCTTCCCAGAACTGTTGATCTAATCTGTAAGAATATCTTAGAAGTAACAGGCTGTCATCTCCTAAACTGGTCCAATAGCCAAAGGTGTGTATATGGGACAAGGGGGAAGGGTGGGAGGAGGGAAAAAGAAAGGGGTCCCTCTTCTTCAAATGTACATATTGCGTCCTCTGATACAATCTGAAGGAAGTAACTGTTTTGTTTTTGTTTTGATTTCTATCCCCAGCTCCTAATACAAGTAGTAAGGCCCCAAAAAAGGCTTATTAACTAATTAATTAAAGGATAAGAGCTACCTTACTTGGGACCTTTCACTCATCTTAATGTGCCCATTTTTACTTTTTAAAAAAATAAAAGGACTTTTTGTGGCTATGGGAGTTTTGTTTGTGAGTTCTTTAGGTTCCAATCACTGTCCCCAGAACCTGGTGCTTCATCAGAGGGAAGTAACAATATCCATATCATAGGATCAGTTTTAGAGCTGAATGGGTCCTGAGAGGGGATCTCATGCAAATCCCTTAGCTAATGGATGGGAAAAGTGAAGCTTGGAAAACTTACAAGATCACTCTGATAGTAAATGGAGCACCCAAGATTTGAACCCAGGTTCCTCTGACTTCATTCCAGCACGCTTTCTACGGCCTCCAAAATCATATGCAAAATAAGTAAAAGGGTTGGGTTTTTTCTCTAAGGAAGAAAAGAGAAATAATTGGGCATTCAAGTTTGGAGAGGTAACAGCAAAAACTTTGTATTGAAGGTAACATTTGTGTTGAGTTATAAAGAAAATTGGGGATTCTAAAATGCAGAAGGGAAGAGAAAATGTACTTCAGGCCCAATGCAAAGGCATGGAGGAAGAGATGGAGTATCTCACGTCACTGTGGCTGAACCTGATGACAGTGAAAGGGAGCAATGTACAATAAGGCTTGAATTAAAAGCTACAGCCAGGTCCTAAAGGGCTTTAGAGGACAAACAGATGGGATTCTATTGAATCAGAAACTCCAGGCAAAACTACGTGCATTTATTAGTCTGCGGTGTAATGTGGTCAGATTGGTTGCTTAGGGCTAAACTTCAGTCACTCTGGTGATTGGATAGGAGAGAGGGGAGATTCAGGCCAGAGATGATAATGGTCTGAAGTAGGATGGTGGCCATGGAAGTGGAAAAAGGGGATAGTTGTTTGAGATAGTGTAATGATTGGGGCAGCTAGGTGGCGCAATGGATAGAGCACTGGCCCTGAAGTCAGGAGGACCTGAGTTCAAATCTGATCTCAGACACTTCCTAGCTGTGTGACCCTGGGCAATCTCTTAACCCCAATTGCCTAAGAAGAAGAAGACTCATTCTGATGTCTATATGCCTAGGTGTGTATATGTTCTCTCCCCATTAGTTCCATGAAAAGTTGTTTTTGATTTTGTCTTTGTGTCTCCAGCACTTACCTCAGTTCTTTCTAGTAGGGACATAAGAAAATGCTTCTTGATTGATTGCCATCCATTGACAGTTGGTGAAATGGGACTGAGCTCAGGAGGAATATTAGGACTGCCTAGGTCAGTCTCTGCAGGTACAGTAGGGATTGGAGAATTTCTGAGGTTCCCTTTTTCCGTCTCTGATATTTGATGACTTTATGTAAGCAAGTACCATGCCATAAGCAGCTGCTTTGCTTTGGGCTTTTCTCAAGTACTCAATTTCAGATTGGAAATTTCAAGATGGCCTGGCAGGAATTGGGCTTGGCAATGTCCCTAGCCTGTGGTTAACATTCCTGCTCTACGTTCTATGGAATAGGCTATAGATTTCAACAAGGAACGCAAGCCATTTCCCTAGGAGGTTTTGCATGTTAGTGTGTATTTTTCAGAAATTCTCAAATATGGTCATATGCATTCATTTTCACAAAAAACAGCCAACAACCAAGTTTTGCAATATCAATTTCATTTAAACCATATCTTCATTAGAAAACTTTGTGGTCTTATTGACTTATCCTATTGATTTGATAAAGCTGGATTCTCTAAGTATATAAGGTACTCGTAGGAAATTTTTAAAAGTACTTTTCATTCTTTAGATACTGTTTGTTGATTTTTCCTTTTTTTAAACTGAGCTGTCATTTCCTGAATCCATTACCACAAAAATCCCACCCTATAACAAAACATACATACATATAGATATTTGGATAGATAGGGGGAGATATAAATATAGATCAATAGATTAATTCATACATATGTGAAAAGCCCCCATATGATCATATAATCCTCCTGCCACACTTACAGTTTACAAACTCTGCCAAGAGGACAAAGACCTATTTTACTGTCAGTCCCCTGTCATCAAAATTAATCATGACATCAGTTAGTTCTGAGCTCCTACAAAGTTCTTTCCTTTTATGCTTTTGTGGTCATTGTGTAAATTGTTCTCCTGGCTTTGCTTATTTTGTTCCATATCCGTTCTTCTAAGTCTTCCCAAGTTTCCAATCAATCGAGAGGCATTTCATTATGTCCCTAGTAGACAACCAGAACCTTCAAAAATTAACAAAAGAATAATCTCTCCTACTTCCAAAGTATCTCTTCCTAATACCAGGGAGTCATTGGTGGTAGGATATCCAACAAGAGAAAGAGCCCTGGGCCACAAATATCTTCCCAATGAGATTCTTGGATGGAGAATCAGGACACCTACATTTTCTACAAGCCAGATTTATGCCCTTAAAAGACGACTTTGTTTCCCTAAGCCTCAGTGGCCCCATTTTTAAAATGTGGGAATCAAATTTAGAGAGATCTAAGGTCTGTTTCAGGTCTTGAGTTCTTTGGCTTTGGGGTTTTACTGATCTCTAATGTTTACAATTTCTGTCAAGAGGATACCAGCCTTGCATTGCCAGGAGACCTATGCAGAAACAACATCAAAATATGTAAACATATAGCAAGGGTACCACAGGTCCATGAAAAGAGCACATGGTCTGAATTCTCCACCTACTTTTGCAATGCATTGTTTGTAAGTAACCTTTCTTCTCTGCGATCAATTTATCATCCTGAAAAGAAATTATCCTTAATCATTTACGTATCATGGCTCTCCTTGGGTAGTCTAGTGATTTATAGATAGATAGATAGATAGATAGATAGATAGATAGATAGATGGATAGATGGATAGATAGATAGATAGATAGATAGATAGCTATCTCTCTATATGTGTGTACATTTATATGCACACATATGTATAAATATATACATAAGTTGTATATACATGTACATATAAATATATGTCCATATATACATACACACATCTGTGTACATACATAAAAATATACATATATAAAAAACAAGCCTACAGACCTGAGATTAGATGATTTCTAAGATAATTCTCCCCTCTTGGTCAGTAAGCCTGTGCTAATTGGCTTGCCTTGAAACCTTTTCCAGATAGGAAAGAGAACACCCCAGGGACCCTGATCAATATGAAGGCAAGCCTGACCTGTATGACTTCCCCAGTGGCAGTCAAAATGGGGAAGACTTCCCCCAGCTTCATTCATCAACTCAGTGCCCAGCACTACCAAGCCCCCAAGTTGGTTGCTTAGGTGTAAGAGGTTTATGCATTGTAGCTTCCTTGCTTAGGGAATATCTTTCTCCTCTTTCCTCCCTTTTAGCCCTGGCAATTGGAAGAAATAGCACCCTATTGATTTCCCTTTAATGAAAAACTTCTTTGAGATATTAGAGCTTCACTGGATTGTCGTATTGTGAGTTTTTCATTTGGCCCCCTGGCTTCACATGGGCCTTTTTGGTTTTTGTTGTTTCGTCAAGTTTTTCCACAATGTATCCTATCCAGAGGTAAAATAGACAATTTTGGTGACATAAAATTTTGTACAAGCAGGACCAGTTCCACTAGAATTAAAAAAGAAGCAAAAAATGGAGGAGGGGATGATCTTTGTGGCAACTCTCTCAGATAAAGATATTATTTCTAAGATCCATAGAGATAATTGATTCAGATTTATAAGGCTGAGTCATTTTGATTGTCAAAGGATATGGATAGAAGTTTTCAGAGGAAGAAATTCAAGTATCATCTAAAAGTGCTCTAAAGCACTCATAATTAGAGGGATTCGAATTAAAACAAGTCTGAGTTATCACCTTAAACCCACCAGATAACAAAATTGACCAAAAAAATGAAAATGATGTAAGATGAAGGGGATGTGGGAAAATAAGTACATTAATGAACTGTTGGTACATTTGTGATCTGGTCCAATGGTTTTGAAAAGCAATTTGAAAGTGTGCCTAAAAAACTCTTAAACTGTGCATATCCTTTGATCCCAGCAATATCATTACTAGGTATTCAAAGATCAAAGAAAGAAAATAAGATCTCTCATTTGAACAAACATTTATAGCAACCCTTTGAGATGTCAGAGACTTGGAAACTAAGGGGACGTCCATCAATTAGAGAATGGCTAAACATCTTATGGTATATGAATAGGCAATACCTTTTGCTAGAAGAAATGATGAAAGGAATGATTTTGGAGAATCCTGGGAGGACTTCTACAAAGAGAAAAGAAGAGAAATGAGTAGAACCAGGAAAACAATTTATCTAATAACAACAATACTTAAAGGTAAACAACTATTAAAGACCTGAGAATTGGAGTATTTCGGCATAACCAATTTTCATGAATAAACAGGTTTGTACTGAATTTTGTTACTCTGATTTTCTCAAAAGTAGAAGGGGAAAGGAATAGATAGGAGGAAAAGACTTCAAATGTAAAAAGAAAATAAAATTGAATTTTTCTTTAAAAATGTATCTTGCCTCACCTTCTTATTCCTTGAACTTTTAGCAACTTTCTTTCCATCATGCCCTTTTCTTTAGCCAAGGGTGGATGTACTAGTGTTCTTTGTTTAGCAGCTGCTACTGGTTAAGGAGACCAGTCCGGGAAGCTAATTCATAGAAGCCAGGATCTTACAACTTTTGGCTGGGTGGTCCATCCCTCCTCCCAACTCCTGTTTTCTCTATACTTTGCTTTCTGACAGTATATCTCCTGGGGGTTGGGGATGATCGTGGTTGTACAATTAACTAGCTTGACTCTAAATAAAAATGTTTGGAAAAGAAAGATGAATGTTTGAGCCCGATGAGTGGGAGACTCTTTGTCAAGACCCAGAGCAAAAGAACCTCCTGCTTCTATTCAAAAAAGGGGACACCATTACTGGGGACGTGGTTGAAGGAAATGTCGAATAGTGGTCAAGCACAAGTTTTCCCTCTCCATCTATGATTGTAGGCCAGATTTTCATTTTATCAGCTTATGAGTGGCTTTTAATGAAGTGTTCTTTTGCCTTTCCCTTTGCAAGAGAGAATTCTATCTTATTCCTTGTTCCATTTCTGAACTGTTTGGCTCCTGGTCCATTACATTTCCAATATGACTCAGAAAATTCCCTAAAATGTCATTAATGTACAAGGCAAGAGAACGCATAGCCTAGGAGTTAGAGCTTACCTCAGAGTTAGCAGTATCTGAAATAGTCATTGTATTGTCAATACTGTATTCTATGTTGAATAGTGAATGCTCAAAAATGAAAAGGGAATAACCTCTGTTCCTGAGGAGTTTGTCTTATATCAGGAGAGGCAGCATATTCACTTATAATTCTATTAAGTAAAATGTAAACACAATACATACAAAGAAATTGAAGAGGAGCTGAGGGGGAGGAAGGGTACCAGCATCCAGAATTGTGGAGAAAGGTTTCAGACAGAAGGTGAAAATGGAGTAGAATTTGGAAAGAAGATACAGGGCAAGACTTGTCTCTAACGCGCTGTGTTGTCCCAATTTTTCAGTTCCTTGGGCAGCATTCTAAGATTGTAGATTATACAGATGAAATTTCAGGTCCTAAACCAACAAAAACAAATTATGTACCTGTGATACACAGTGATGTGTCACTGTGATAAAAGTACTTGGTAAGCCCTAAATGCTATTTAAATTAGGCAGTTTATTTCCCTAGCTCTAATTTCTGACATGTATGTAGCCTATATGGGCATTGGATTTCAGCAGATAATTTTGTTCAATTGACTCCAGATTGAGCAAGCTCTATGCAAAAAGTGAGCCGACCATTAGGAATGGCAGGTCTTCCACAAATGAAAAGATGACAAGCCCTTCATCTTCTGGCTTCACTGGACCGGATCTGGGGCAATATGTTTGGTTTTAGGCATTGGGTTTAAGACAGATATGGAAAAGTTAGAAAACTAGGAAAAGTCCCACAGAGGGCAACAAGATTGTAAAAGGCCTTTAGTTCATGTCATATGAAAACTTGTTGAAGGGATGGGGAATTAACCTGGAATAGAAAAGACTCAAGGAAGTTTGTGCTTCTGTTCTCAACTATTTGAAGGACCATGCACATCAGATGCAGATTTAAATTCAGTGTTTGGGGTGGGGGGAATCCAACAAGTCAACAACCTTCTAATGAGAGTGAGTCTAAGGCTGCTGCCACATCAGAAAGTTAGGGTTGGAAATCCTTAAGCAGAAGATAGAAAAATACTGGTGTGTTCTAGTGGGAACTCCTAACTCTTCAGAGAAAGATTAGCCTAAAGGATCCCTGGAGTTCCTTCCCTCTCCTGGTTCCCACCTGTATCCTTGCAGAGAAGAATTATTTGACCACAAAAATCTATAAAACAACACATATACATACATTATAGATATAGATATATAGGTATCTATATGCACACACATATGCATCTATGTATAGATACATAGATGCATGCACACATGCATTGTATATCTGTATGTGTATATGTATATGTGTGTATATAATATGTATATACATGTATATATAATGTGTATTTATGTATTTATTATATGTATATACACATAGATACACATACACACATATATATATGTGTATGTATCTATGTATATATATATTATAAATACATAGGACACACATATATACAAATATATATGCATCTCTCTCTCTATACACACACACACACACACACACATTTTCTTTAACAAGGTAGCAACAAAGTCATTGTGGTTGTTTTTGTGATTCTTTTGAATTTTCTAAGGTTTTGTTGCCATCACTGTATTCTTTCCATAGTGTATATTTTTCTTAGGGCCCCTTTTTGTCTCTGAATCCCTTTCTACAAGTCTTCCCATGTGCCCAGTTTCCCTCAATTTAAAGAACAGGTCACCTTCGGCACAATGATATCTCACTGGTTTTCACAAATTCTCCCAGGATCTGCTCTTCTGCCAGTGAAGGAAGTCTTCTTATCTTTTTATCAACACAGATCGGAGACTTCATTTGACAAAGGAAGGCATTTGTATAAGTTACATGAGGCATAGAAAAATTGGGTGACTTGCACAGTCTGATCCCTAGGGAGTGTCAGAAGCCGGTGGGAAATCTTCCTGACTCCAAGTCGCAGCAATACGTATTCACTAAGCCAGGGCTTTTGAAACTTTTTCCACTCATGACCCTTTTTCTCCCGAGAAATTTTATGCAACCCTGGCTATATAGGTATATAAAATAGGTAAACAAATCAAATATTTACTGATAATAAATCATAATTTTACACTTCTCCACTCATTTATGAGATCCCATGAGGTTACAACCCACAGTTTTAAGACAATTTGCACTATACTATACTGCCTCTTTAATTCATGTATTAACATCTTATAATTTTTTTCAGTTATTCCCCAATTTTGTCATCTTCCCTAACTTAGCTTTTGTTTTTGTAAGCAGCACCACAGTGGTTTTTTTTTTTTTTTTTTTTATAATAGAAGTGTCTACTCCCCTTTCCCCCATAGTAACATTGAAAGAGTCTAGTTTTAGTAGTCTGATCAGATTCCATGTTTCTTTCCTAAAAGATCGAGCCAGGACCTGTCTTCATTTTTATCGGATTTAAGCAGTTCACCTATCTTCTCTGATTCCTAGTTCCCTCATCTGCAAAATGGAAACATCAACTGAATGACCTTTACCCAACCGACAGGACTCTTACCTGTTCCCTCTCTTTTGTTCACTATGGGATCATGGATCTTTTGGAGAGTATTGAAGGATCATTTTCCTTACTGAGGTCATGGTGGTAGATTTTCACCATAATCTAATTGTGGCCATAGGTTAGGCTCAGTTGGAAATGATTCCCATATCTTATCTAATGTGAAGTTTATTTCAAGCAAAGCCATTTATTCTCTGTTTCATCCCATGGCACCTGAACCATCAGTCTTTCTTTTTTAAGTGAAAGAAATTTTGGAAGCCACCTGGTTCAGCGCCTCTTTTTACAGAAGGAAAAGATGGTGCTCCAGGATAGTTTTCAGGTCATCAAGAAGCATAGCCACAGTTTGAACCTAGGACCACTCTTTCCAAACTTCTGACTCCTCCAACTACGCCACTCTGCCAACTATATGAAAGTTCCTTGGAAAAGTGGAAGGGAAACCCAAGGCATGATCAAGAATGTACTAAGACTGAAACTTGGCCCATGTATTTTAGGTCTCTGCCTTTAAATGGGAACCAGATGGCTAGAGTGTTTTTGACCTGCTCACCAGTCCCTCTGGCATTTTCCAGAAATCCCAGATGGCCAGTCCAGGCCTGGCTAAGTCTGATTCCTGTTGCTTTCTTCCTTTGCCTCCTCCCTTTGCTCAGCTCTCTGCAGATCATGGCACTTTATTTCATCCCTTTTCAGTTCTTTTCTTCTATGACTATGATCCATCTTTGCCCTTGACCATACAGAAATTCCTGGCTGGAAAAAGATATCCAGAAGTCTAGGACAACAACTTCTGGAAGTGGAAAGCTTGTCCAGGCCCCACCTTAGCAGATCTGATCAGCAAAACCATCAGCTGAAGCTCCGCCTCCCCATAATGGGTCCAAGAACACAGAGCCATCTTCCCAGACCAGTCTCAGGCTGTGCTCAGCACACCACCCACACTCGTGTGCACTGTGTTCTTTCTCCCTGCCACAGTGTTACCCTCAGATGGACCTCAGAGAAGGGAGGAGGGGGAAGTTAACACTCTGCATGTCAGAGTCAGAAACCAAAGGATCTCAACAGGACAGAGCCCAGGGCTGAATCAAATGAGAGAATTTACTATCAAACCTTAAGAAATCACCTTTACAAGCAAAAGATGGGAGAGGTTAGATAGCAATTTTCCCAAAAAAGATCTGAAGGTTTTAGTGGACTACAAGCAAAACACAAGTCAGCATGAAATGGCCAGCATGGTCAGGGGCTGGGACTATTTTAACAGAAGCAGAGCTTGTGGAAATAAAAGAGAAACGGGCCCTCTGCCCTTTACTCTAGTCAAACTTTATATAAAGTCCTATGTTCACCTCTAAGGACACTGACAAAGTAGAGAATATCGAGAAGAGACAATCAGAAGATCAAGGGCCTTGAGTGCAAGCCATATAGGAGCGATTGAAGGAATTGAGAATAAGGAAGAGATGATTAAAAGGGGACATTAGGGCTGTCTCATTTCAAAGGCTGTCCCATGGAAGAGGGATGAGGCAATCCCTGCTTGAACCTGTCAATGGACAGAACCACGAGTAATGGGTAGAAGTTGAAAATTTTAAATTTGATGTCAGGGAAGGCTTAACCTGAGAACTGTCCAAAAGTGTAATAAGTTTCTTAAAGAGATGACAGGTTTTTTTCACATTGGAGACAGTCAATCAATATCAAAATGACTACTGTCCTTGGATGTCATTCTTTCTTTGGAAATTGGGTTGATCCAATCGGTGAGATCCCCTCCTCCAATACCCTTCGGTTCTTCTGAAGAATACTGAATTTGTGACAGTGATACCTTTTCTTGCTTCTCACTAACACTTAATCCAACTGTAGAATTAACTTCTAAAAGTTTAGGATCAAATCCTGTGGCTAAAAGGCTTTTTCACTTAATAGCTATATGACCCCAGAGGAGACAACCTTCCCAGTTTCCCCCAACCTTCATTTTCTCAATCTTTTCATTGATTTCTTTGCTGGATTGTGATGAAAAGAAAAGAAGCTGATTTGAGTGAAAAGTGTTGTGCACTGGGAAAGCATCCCTTGCCTTCCAGGAGAGAAAACATGGTCATTTATAAGTATGCAAATAAAATGAAGATAAGATGATAAGAAGCATTCACTTCTGTGGGGATTCTTATGTGGGAGGTGATATTTGAGCCAAATTTTGAAGGAAATGAACTTAGTAATGGTTTTAGTACTTCCTACCCTTGGGCATTGAAATGTTGGTGTAATCTAATTCATCCCTATGACTGGTTAAATGACATTTCACAATACTAGATACACAATACACAATTCACTAGAGACCCCAGAGATTGTTTCAGCACCCATATGGAATCACACTTCGAACCTGTGCCAAGGTCACCTTAAAGTAATCACCAGAAATTGAAAGCAATGAATATTGACCAAAGATAGGAAAAAAACCATGATCAGCCATACTCATCCCAGAGAGGCATGATGAATTGGTCCAGAATCAGAAATGGTTCACTCCAAAAAATATGGGGCTCCAGATGGTGGACCCAAGAATTTGGTATTGTGAAATTATATCCCTCAAGGCAATGAATAAATTGGCATCCTGGCTTATAGATCAGGCTCATGTGATTTGCATTGATTAGCAGAGATCTGATCATTCCATGAGTACCAAAAGAAACCCATTACTTTCTGAATCTCCAAAGATAATGAAACCTTGGATCCATGAAAACAACTTCCTCTGCCCCTTCCCCCGTTCCACTAACCCTTCTACTGCCCTTTGCACTATTGGGGGGGGGGATCGACCTAAGCAGTCTTTCTACCTTACCCTTCCATATTCCCTTTCACAGTAACATATAGTTACATATATATTTATATGTGTGTGTGTGTGTAAATCAGTCAATTATTAAACATTTATTAAACACTATGTGTCAGGTGTTATGCTAAGCAGAAATAAAAGCAAATGGCAGTCTCTGCCCTCAAGAAGTTCTCATTCTGAAATATAAAATAAAACAACTCTGAGGTACTATCTCTCAAATGGACTAATATGACTAATATGGCTAATATGACAAAAAAAAAAGGAAAACTTTGGAGAGGATGTGGGAAAATTGGGAAAGTACTACATTGTTGGTGGACTTGATTCAACCATTTTGAAGAGCAATTTGGAACTATGCCTGAAGGGCAACTAAACTGCATACACTTTTGATCCAGCAACACTACTAGTAAGTCTGTATGCCAAGGAGACCATAAAAAAGGAAAAGACTTACATGTGCAAAAATGTTTATGCAGCCCTTTTCATGACAGCAAAATATTGGAAAAATGAAAGGATGCACAGATTTCAGAAAAACCTGGAAAGACTTGTACAGACTGATGCAAAGTGAAATGAGTAGAACCCGGAAAACATTGTACACATTGCAAAATTATGTGATGATTAACCATGAGTGACTCAGCTCTTCTCAGTAAAACAATGATACAAGATAAGTCCTTTGTACACATCCAAATCAAGAATTGATGGACTCTGAATGCAGATTTAATCATACTTTTTACTTGCTTTATTTTTTTTATCTTTTCTCTTTTGACCTCTTTATTCTTTTATTCCTGTGACTAATACAGAAATATGCTTTACCTGATAGTACATGTAGAACCTATATCAAATTGCTACCATTTTTAGAAAAGGAAGGGGAGTATGTGAGTGAGAAAACTTTGAAAATCTTGTAAAAAATGAATGCTAAAAATCATCTTGACATGCAATTTAAAAAAATAATAAAACATTATTTAAAAAACTCTCTCTAAGGGGGAAGATATTAAACAAGCATCTACAATAAAAGAGCTATAAATAGACTAAATAGAAAATAATGAACAGAGGGCAGCCACTACAATTGACAGAGATCATCAACTAACACCATGGTCCCCCCTCCATTTTCTAAGGGTCCTTCATTGTAGAATGTTGGGGGCTCATTATACCTATGCTCCATTGCTCTGTATCTGGAAATCATTTGCATGATCAAAGATGGAGCTGCTGCAAAAATATGAATGGAATAAGAAGGAAGAATAGCACTGAGTCAGGAGACCTGAGTTCCAGTCCTCTCTCCTATGTTTACTTGCTTTGTGTCCATGAGCAAATTAGCCTCACAGATATCCAGGCAAATCTCTGCCATTTACTACCTACATGAATTTGGCAAATCATTCAATTATCTGAGCCATGATTCCCCATTCTAAAAATAAGTGGGTTCAACTAGATGGTCTCTGAGGCCCCTTCCAGGCCAAAGTCTATGATCCTATAAACAATTAAGTCAATAAATTATGGGCAGATCATGACATGTGCTGGTGGATGAAGTTTTCATACTAAAGAAATCCTATCTCCTTGCTGTCTTCCCTAGATAGATTATATAAAGCTGAGTCTGGATGGAAGAAGGAAGATGGTGAGTTCATTTCTTTTACGCTAATGATATATGTGGCCTTGGTCTTAGCTTGCTCATCTGAAAAATGGAACTAATAAATCACAGTGCATTGATTGCTCTCAAAGGAATGGTGGGAATATCCTTCTGCCTGCTTTATCCAAGTACAGACATAGTTCTTCTAAGGAAAGTGACCATGTGGACAAAAGTATTCTGGGACTTTCTTTGAGGGAAATTTCCCCCATCTTAACTCATATTTAAAGGATGGGGGAATGTGCCCACCTGCAGATCACCGATTGGCCTCTGGGAGGTGTGGGATCCGCACATCTAAGGACATGTCCACTTTTCGATGAAGGCTTTGGGGGTGGGATGGAGAGAGAAGAGATCCTTTAAAATAATCTCTGAACTATTATCTTTATTACAGAGCTCAGAGGAAATGCTTTGGGGATTCAAAGGAAGAGTGTGGAATACAGCTGCAGAGCCTAAGCCCTTGACCTTTCTTCTTCAGGCAGATTTAAACTTAAAAATGCATTTGGAGGGCCAGTTCTTCAGCCTTCCTTGGGAGGTCCCTATAGTGAGCTGACTGTTTCAGTGAGCTGTCCTTGATCTTTGGGTTTATGAAAGTGAAAGGACACAAGTGTATGTTGGCAGGGAGAGAACATGGGCAGATCTGAGGAGTTCAAGGAGTCCAGACTGAGCCCTGATTACTTTCATTTCATCACAATTCTGCCTTAATTGCTCCTAAAACCTTGGTATTGAATCCCTGGCGACTTTATAAGTTTTCCTTTGCATGCTCTCAAACATTCACATACTCTTCTGATTCCCTCACCGTCTTTTTTTTTATAAGATCAGCATTCACCAGTAACAAATGTTCTTCCCTCTGTCATCCTCACCTCAATCCAAATTTGTTGCTTTCTCTGTTGCAGCACACAGCCACGGGATCGCTCGACACTGATGGGGTGCCCGGTCCACATTGTACCCAGTCTATACCATCCTAACTCCCTTTTTATCTTGGAAGGATCTTTCTATTTAATTTAGCAAGGACCTCTTCCAGTAACAGTGATCCATCCCAACCCCTTTCTTCTCTGTTGTACAGTCAATCAAGTCATCTACTAAATGTACTCAATGTGCCAAGCTCTGTGCTGATTACTGGGGGCAAAAGAGAAAAATGTGCCAGCTCTGGTCTTCAAGGAGCTTATATTCTTTTTGGGCAAAGCAAAATGCATGCACATAAAGTTATATAGAATAAACTAGGTAATTTTAAGGGGAGGGAGCATAGGCAAGCACTAGCACCCAGGGGGATCAAGAAAGGCTTCATGAAAGAGAGGACATTAATATCTATCCATTTCTTTTGGTACCTTCCCTTCAACCTACAAATATAACTAAGTCTTCAACACTACTTTTTGCCTTAATTGTGCCATCTCCTTGAGCTGCTGTGTTATTTGTCCTCCCCTTCCACAAGAAATTTCTACACAGCCGAGTCTGTAACGACTGACTGTCCTTCCTCACCCAGGCTACCTCTCCATTCAGAGGAACCACATCTCCTAACATATCTGCCCACTGTTACCACTTCTCTATTAAAACTGCTTTTTTTGAAGTCATTAGAGACTTCCTCATTGCCAAACCCAGTAGCCTTTTATTAACATTTACTCCTTTGTGCTTTATCTGACACAGTTTACAATTCTTTACTGAATTCATCCCACAGTTCTACAACAGGTCAGTTTCTGAAAACTCAGTCAGGGAATCAGTATCCAAAGGGATATAGGAGATGATCTAGTCAAATCCATACCTGAGAGGCAATCATCTATTCATTGTCGATAAATGATTATCCCAACCTCCATTTGAAGGCCTTCAGTGAAAAACAACTCATAACCTCTTAAGGCATCCCACTGGATCTTTCAATAGCTCTTATTGTTGGGAAGATATTTTAGTTCTAATTCTGCCTCCAAAATTTCCCCCATTGCATGTGATCCTGAACTCAAGGGCCAAGCAGAGAACTCTAACACTTCTGCCAGATGACAGACCATCTGATCAGTGCAAATACCTTTAGTGTCTTCCTTTGTTAATCTAGTCTTCTCATTCCCAGTGCCATATTCACAGGATCATGCTATAATTTTCTATTCATCTTCCATATTCTAAATATCTCTTTTAAAAGTCTACTTGAGTCATCTCCATAGGCTATTTAGATAGCTCCTTCTTTTCTTCTAAATTGAAATTATTTCTGTTTGTGATCAGAATTTTATTCTTCAGAGCTTTCCAACCTTTCTTAGAACTTTGAAATCTACTCTCCTCAAATCTAGACCACATGTAAGACTATGTTTACCTTTCCTCACTTTCTTCTCTATCATGATTTCTAAGATGGAGTGGTCATTCCCAAAGTTTCTGGTTCCTGTTGTAGCAAAAATTCCCTTTCTCCTTTTTCTGGTGAGAAGAAAGCCCAGAAGAGCAATTCCTCTCCCTGCTCTTTTTCATGACTTTTCCCCCTTTTTGAGAAATCAAGCCAAGAATTTACCTGCTGTTCTGTTTTGGGCAAAAAGTGAACGTCAGCAGAAAGGTGAGTTTCCACATTGTTAATATATTGTGGCTTCAGATCAGATTTAAGATCTACTTCCTGAATTTCTGATCTAGTTCCTCCTTTCAAACAGGTGATCTCTAGTATATTTCCATGACAAGATGACTAGTCTTTAGCTTTTGTTCCTTGGCTTCCAGTTTTATACTCTGAGTTCTTCAGTATTCTCCCATATCTTTTACTTATGATCTAGACTGGGCAACTGTGCTCTCCCCCAGCAGAAGAGGGAAGATATAGTGCCAGAGGAAGTCAGGGTGACTGATGAATCCAGAGGATACCCACTATGAGCCAATAATATGGTACCAAGCGGGAAACACATTCTTACAATGAGATATCATGCTCATATTCATGGGTTTCCCTTAGCATGGATGATGCATTAATCTAACAATGCCTGAATAATTTATTTTTAAGGATGGGACTGTGCCTTGGGTGAGAGGGCATGACCTTGGACTACTTGAAATCAGTCTCTAGTCTTGGGCAGAACTAACTGTCTCTTGATTGGACCTCAATATCTTGCCATGTTGCCAAAGGATGAGAACTAGGACTCAGTATTCTTTCCATAAAGGTGCTCAAAAACCTTGGTATCCTTGTATGGATGTGACTAGGGAATGGAATATTCTTAATCTCCTTTCTGTACTAGAGAAAATAAGCTGTAGATAAATCACTGACCCAAGTCACTCTCATAGTGAAGTCAAGACCAGATGAGGAACTTCTTAAATCTCTTATTGTCACACATCACTAGGCAGCTTCACTTTGAGGGAGATACAATCAGTAGGAATTACCAATTCCTTAAAGAAAATAAGATATATTCTGATTGAACTCAAAAGTTTCTCTGAAAAGGCTTAGTGGGAAGGAGGTGAAAATGATAGCAAAACTCATTTCTGATCATCCAAGGTTCTAGACTGAATAAATTAGAAAGGAAATATGTTCCCATGGGAGCCTAAGTCAATTCTGAAACTGAGTGGTCTGGAAACATTTTTACAACTGAAATTCTGGGTCATCTTCATCTCACTGGTTAAGTAATATACATGACACAAAAAAGGGATCTTTTTTTTTATCAGAAAAAGAATAGAAATGTTGGTCCATGATGCAAAATATGTAATAAGTTGACCAAAAAAGCACCTTTTCAACAATGAGGTGATTCAGGCCAATTCCAATAGACTTGTGATGGAGCGAGCCATCTGCATCCAGAAAGAAGACCATGGGAACCTGAATGTGGATCACAACATAATATTTTCACCTCTGTTGTTGCTGTTTGTTTGCTTGCTCTTTTTTCTCATTTTTTTTAAACTTTTGACCTGATTTTTCTTTTGCAGCATGATAAATATGGAAATATGTATAGAATTACCCTTTTAATATAAATAACATTACTTGCTATCTAAGGGAGAGGGTGGGAAGAGAGGGAGAAAAATATGGAAACAAGATTTTGCAAGGGTTAATGTTGAAAATTATCTTTGCATGTATTTGGAAAAATAAAAAGTCATTATATAAAAAAATACTCTGATGGAACTTTGTCCCCCAAAGACCTTTCCCTAAACAGCAAAAGTTGTACCCTGTAATTAGGAAATACAAAAATGTAAAGAAAAACTTATGGTCCTTAAAGAACTGATGGCTCAGGGGCAGCTAGGTGGCGCAGTGGATAGATCACCAGCCTGAAGTCAGGAGGACCTGAGTTCAAATATGAACTCAGACACTTAACATTCCCTAGCTGTTTGACCCTGGGCAAGTCACTTAACCTCAATTGCCTCAGCAAAAAGCAAAAAAAAAAAAAAAAAAAAAAAAAAA
>JAJPUD010006066.1:36010-57908 GCA_023553655.1 Myrmecobius fasciatus | reverse complement strand
CACCTATAAATTGGAGATAACAATAGCAACTACTTTCTAGGCTTGTTTTGAAATTCAAATGATAACACTTTTGTAAAGTGCAAGTACCGGACCTGTAGCAAGCACTTAACAAATCCTAGTTCCTTTGTTAAAGGAAAAATCATCATGATAATGACAAACCTTTTAGTTGGTAATTCTTCCATTTTCCCTTCAATTGCTGTGCTCAAGTGGAGCCAATCTGGAAAGGGCAATTGGATCTTAGGTTGTGGATTTAGTATAGTGAAGAAACTCCACTCTTTACAAAAGTCATTTGAATTAACTACTAACCTTCTGGTCACCAAAGTTTGAAAACTGGAATTATCTTATAACTCTTTCTTTCCTAGACTGTTTTGCTTTTTTTATCCAAACAGATTCCAATTTCTTATTTTTACCCTCAAAGTATCTTTCCCATTATTATTTTTGGTACCAGTATGAGCAATTTGGAATAGCTGCCTAATAAATAGGAAGCTGTGAATGCAATTTTTCTCCAGTCTATCCTCCATTCAGTTTCCCATGGGATTTTCTTAAAACAATCCTGACCATGATATTCCTCTGGCTCAAGAATTTTCAGTGGCTCCTATTACCATTAAGACAAAATACAAATCCTTCAACTTGATATTTCAAGCTCTTCACAATTGGGTTCACATCTAACTTTCCTGATTTAGATAATCAGTACTGTCCCTTCCACAATCTAAATGCTGGATTGAAACCTGTCCCCAAGTAGTTGGGTTTGGTCTCTGATTAAAGTGGCTGTCTGCTTTTGTTTTTGTCCTTATCTCCTCAGTGGCAAATACAGAATGAAATGTAAGTGTCAAATGACACATAGGACCCAATACAGTCACAAATCCCACCTCCACTGTCCATATGGAACCATGTTGGCCAATTGGAGTCAGAATTTCAGACTATTTTAAATAGTCTCCTAAAGCAAAGCCAAGACTGCAAAGCTCATCCCCAGAGGAGATTCATGTTTCTTGGAGTATTCTTAGAATTATTAATATTTGTGGCTTTTTAAAGATAGAAATTCAAAATAAAAATGAAGAGCAAAAGATTGAGTCAGAATAAATTTGGTTCAGATCCAAACTTATAATGCATGTGACCCCAGAAAAGTTATGGACCCTCTCTTGAGTTCAGTTTGTATACCTGCAGAATAGGATATTACTGAAACTACCTGCTGCTTCACGAGAATATGCTGAGAAAATGACTCTGTGTCCCACAAAGTACTACATTTGTGTGCTTTTTGTTGTTAGTATGAGACAAAATGACTTTTCTTAATTTTTGTTAAATAGAACTGACATTGAGAAGGGGTAATCTGGGCTACTTCACTGTGAAACTTGGGGTGATTCATTGACAACATATCTGAATCATCCATTTTTTTTAAATACTTTTTTTTTCAATGTCCATATCTGATCTCTATTACTCTAGTACCCGTCCTAAAAGTATTTGGATCCTTCTATTCAGAAGTCATGTGATCACTTTCTTCCAGTGTTTCTTTGTAGTTTTGTATAGTAGCCAGCTTCTCTTTCACTCTTTTCAACTATTGATATTCCAGACTGTGCTACCTCCCCTGGAACCTTTTCTCATTCTATTTGCTTTTTTTCTTTTCCCTTCAGTATTTCAGATTACTTGTTATCTCCTACACTTCAATGGCTACCTCTCTGCATTGGTTAAATTGTTCCTGCTGAACTTAATCTGCTCACTCACTTATTAAGACTCTACTTTTTTCCCCACCAATCATAATTTTAAATTTTGTTGTATTTTCTTCCTATCTTTAACTGGAGAATACTGTTATTATTTTTTGATAGCAATAATTTATTTCCAGTGAACAAGTTATAAGGTTGGGTAATGTATAAGACTTTTTACCCACTTCTAGTAGCATACATCTGCCAAAAAATCCTACTACTGTGGGTATACTTACTGTATCAATGGATATACAACTTCTCTGCCATGTTTTGTTTTTTTTAAAGCTCCAAGTGCCCAGTCAGTTATGATATTCTGGCAAAATACCTCCCTTTATTAGATTCTCTCTCTCTCTCTCTCTCTCTCTCTCTCTCTCTCTCTCTCTCTCTCCCATAGGGATGCTTCCTCCTTAGTTGACTCCTCCTAACTCCATTTCCAATAACTATACCCAGACTAGCAGATGCCTGCAGTTAAAGCTGTTTATAGAAAACAAAATAAGCATATAAAACAAAGAAAGGAAAACAGATTTTCCTTATACCCAGAGGGAAGGGCTTCAGGCTTCCCCTGTAGCTATTCAAATGTTTAAACCTGTGTTTTACAACAATAATAATTAAATCAATCCAACAATACCATTCATTCAAGGTTTTACATGGACACAGGCTGGGCAAGCTTTCTCAAATAGGTGTATAAGGATTGCTTTTACATTCTTTCCCCCCCCCCTTTTTTTTTTCCTTTGTTAGCTTTATTGATGTTTTTTGTTTTTCTAACACATTCTCCATTATATCCATTTCTCCTGATCTTTTCCTTGCCAGAAAATAAAACAAACCAAAACAGGTAAACAGTGATGATATTTCATGTGATGCTTTTAATTTAAAAAAATGGGAAAATATTTCAGCAAAACTAAACAATACAGTAGCCACAATTCAGTGATAACTACATTCTGCATCCATAGTTCCCCACCTCTCTACTGAGAGAACTGAATCATGTTTCATCAACTGTTTTCTAAAACTGAGATTGTGCATTACAATTAATCATGTAGTTCAATCACCTTTTATTGTTGTTGTTCTTTCCCTCCCCCCATTATTATAGTCAGTAAGCATACTAGTCTCTTGGCTCTGCTCACTTTATTCAGCATCAATTTATACAAGTCTTCCCACACTTTTATGAATTTCTCACATTTGTCTTTTCTTATAGCACAATTGAAATCACAAACCACAATTCCGATCGTCCCTCCCTCTGTGAGCATTTAGTTTGTGACTTCCTTTCATTTATATAGTTATTTGTTGATTCATTACTTCATTTATGTATTTGTGTATTTTGCTGCTATCCCCCCAACACACACATTCACACAAATATTGCTGTTACTATTTTGATATATATGAGGACCTTTTTCTTTCTTTGACTCTCTTGGGGGCATATGAGCAAATGTACATTAACAATATGAAAGGATAATTACAGTTTAGTGATTTTACTCAAGTCCAAAAACCACCTCAGAATTGTTTGATCGTTTCACAGTTTCATCACTATTGATACTTTGAGGATGTGAACATGTAAACTTCCTGACTCTAAAAGAAGCTGTGTGAGAGAGAAGAGAAGGAAAGAGAAGGGAACTGAGGGAAGAAGAGAGAAGGAAGAGGAAAGGAGAAGACAGGAGGGGAGAGAAGCATGGATAATCTGTAAGATACTTGGAGGATGTGAACATGTAAACTTCCTGACTCTAACAGAAGTTGTGTGAGAGAGAAGAGAAGGAAAGAGAAGGGAACTGAGGGAAGAAGAGAGAAGGAAGAGGAAAGGAGAAGACAGGAGGGGAGAGAAGCATGGGTAATCTGTAAGATCTCCAAGAGGAGACATCAAAGAGCAGACTGAGGCTCAATATCAGGAAGACTTTCCTTCTGATTAGAACCATCCCAGAATGGAATGGGCTACTTTGAGAAGAGATCCTTATGGGAGCAAAGCCTCAATGACCCCTTCTTGGGAATCTTTTAGGGGAAAAAATTTTGAGATGGGAGTTGGGAGACATGGTCCCACCCCCACCCAGGTCTCCTCCCCCCCTGAACTTCTCCGATTCTGGTGTCTTTTTTTGAAATGTGTAACATGGGAAACGCCCTGTAACAGCACTCTCCCAGACAAGAATACTTTCAAGTCTGTCGTAAATTGCTTTCAAATGGTTAAAATAGCTAATTGCATTAAAAATGGGTAACTAGTTTGGGGCTTTGTAGAATTTCAGCAATGCGGCTTCGATTTATTTGTGGGAATTTGGGTGGCTAATTGCCTTGGACCACTTTGAAAATGTACCCCTGTGTCTTAACAGACCATTAAGACAGAGAGAATTCAGAACAGATTTCATACTCTGACAGACCTGGCAATGACGTTTCTTCCACAGACCAGCAATGGAACTCAGTGTCATTTTGCTCCCCTGTTTTCCCTGCAATCAATCTTCCAGACTCTGTGTGAGAGTGGGGCATGAGCTGGGGGTGGGTTCAATGAATCTTATATTTTTTTTTCCCCGCTTTCTCTTTCCAACAGCACTTAAACACATAAAAATGTCATACCACTCAGCCTTCTTCCTGTACTCCATGACCTTCTTGCTTAGCCCGCTCACCTAGTTTTTGTGCTCTCCATCCCACCCCGCCCCCAACTCCATGGTGCTGGTTACCATGCTGGTTACCCAAGTCACATCCAGTTCTCATCCCTGGTCTAGTTAGTTCTGAGCCCACCAGTAGAAACACAGCAATCGTATCCCTACTCACTGCTGGATGGGATATAGAAAGGGCCACGGGTCCAGGTCCTTTCTGTAGGTAAACTGATCCACTGGAGCCAGGAACATGAATACATTGGGAATAGTAAAGAAAAGAGTAGATTGATCTGGCAATTACTCCAGTCCTAAGGAGCTATTTCAGTATTTTCTTCCATCCTGTGTTGGTTCAGTTATCTCAGCTTTCTGTCTCTCCACCAGGAATTCATCACCTTCTTAATGTTCCCTTTGGTTAAGGGTTCTCAGGAAAGTGTTTTTCAGTGGATAAAATCCAATTGATGGCATTTCCAAAGGAGCTAGTTATGTTAGTCCTTAGTGATTATAACCAGGGAAAAAGGTGAGCTCTACACTCTCATCCCCTAAGCTATCCTTTAAAGCATTGCCAGGCGGTTTTTAAATGTAAAGAAATTGTCCGATGACTCCCAGATACAAAAGTCTCACTTGGTTTTAGAAGGGACTCAAAGATCATCTAAACCCATTCTTTTCATTTTCCATTTGGGGAAACTGAGACCCACAAAGGTAATTCTAAGTTAATAAGGCAAATCTAGGATAATAATCTAGGTCCTCCATTTGTCTTTCTCTATATCGTCGATTCAGTATTTCCCTGGGTCTTACTGATACTGTTTTGTTTGGAGCAAAGTTCAAATTCATGGAGCTAACATTTGAAACTCCTCATATTCTACTGGTGGGCAATTTTTCAAGTTTTATGCAATATCATTTTTTTCCTATATTCTCTACTCAAACTTTTCTCCTAGTTGTCCCTCTAACAATCAATGCAGTCTGGTTTTTCCATAGGATGTCTTCTCTCCTCCACTGTCTACTGAGTTTCTACCCATTTCTTACAGCCCAACTCAAAGAACAACCTCCTACAAGAGAAATTTACTCAACTTCTGAAGCCCTGGATCACTATGGTCAGCACAATCTCATCCTTTGTCCTGATATAACACGATCCTTAAATGGACAGTGTACATAACCTAGCACAGTATAGATAGGTCAGTTTTTCTTTAAAACTTCATTAAAATGGGAGCACCATGAAGCAGAGAATTTGGTTTGTCTACACATTGTTATCTCCTCAAGCATCAAGCATAATGCTCCATATATAGAAGGATCTTGTTGGTCATTGAATGTATCATTTAAACTATATACAATTACTTTTGTTAATAATAACTTTGCTATTTCTCAATAATGAGTTAAAAATGGTTACTAAAGGAATCTGTTCCTTTTCTTGGCTTATGGGGTTAGTGTTGAAAATGGAGATACTCTCTTGGATTGGGAAGCTTTACAATTCTTCTTTAGGACATATGGCTCAGTGGTTTTGCTCCAGGTTTCTGGCGTGATCCTATATTGCCCACATCAACTGATGCTGTAATTTATACAGCTCACGTTTGTTTCCTCCTCTGCTTTCCCCAGATTTTCTTCTTTGCATTAGTGCTAAGTTGTATTTGTATGACCAAGAATTAATGACAGCGATTGGGGTGGGGGAGTGCAGGACATATGTCTTCCTGGATGGCAGACAAACATCTTCATGAAACTGTTGCCCTAAATTTTTCATTTTCCTCTAAAAATATTGCTCAGCCATCTCAAGCTGCCTGATTATTTCTTGTTACAGAAAGATGAGTGTCAGGGCAAGGAAACTGCTTTCAGACAAGTAACTTCTCGATGACATATTGACTCCTCCCAAGCTGTGTCAACAGTGTGCTGGAACATGAAGTCAGTAAAAGCCAAATTTAGTCGCTTTGGTCAAAATGGTCATTGTGATACCTCATGGAAAAACCACCTCTTGTCCTTTCACTTTTGTCACTTCAATTTAAAAAAAAAAACCTTTAAGAATCACTAGTTTTGGAGATGGGAGTTTTCTGGGTTCTACCATTTATTCTGCTACTTCTTAATTGTAGAGGTTTCATGACTCTCAGAGACTCAGGTTATACTTTAATCATCTCTAATTGGACATTAATCCTTGTCTGAAGGTGAAGGAGCATTCTGGATCTTGGATACCCCTCCCTTTTCTGTACCCTTCCCCTTCCCTTTCTACTTTTCCTTCTCCTTTCCCTTTTTCCCTTTTCCTTTCTGTTCCCCCTTTTCCTTCCCTTTCCTTTCCACTTTTCTCTTCCCCCTCTCTTTTCCCCTTTGTTCCCCTTTCTTTCCCTTTCCTCCTTCCTCTCCCCCTTTCCCCTTCCCTTTCTTTTCTTCTTTGCTTCCTTCCCCCTTTCCCCACTATCTTATATATCTGAGTTACTCACAAAATCTCTCTCTTCAGACCAGTCAAGCCCATCTTAGCCTTCCTTGGTCTCAATGCTGGCCAACCTCTCCTTTAACAAGAATATATTTTCAGGAAGTTTTTTCCATTAGGCCACAAAATCTGACTTAGGAGGTCCATAGCTGTTGGACTTATGAAGTAGCTGCTGAGGCGGGAAAAAATCATCTTCAGAGGATCACTTTTCAATGACCTAGAATCAGAAGGAAAAAAAAAAACAAACAAACAAACATCCAGGGACTTAGGATGGGGCTCACCTCAACAAGTACTTGTTGATCGCCATTGACATGTGCTTACTACATATGATCTTCCCCTCTCCCTCACACCCATAGAAGTCTAAGAGAAAAGTCAGCTTAGATATTTAACTAGAAGGATAGAGACAAAGACAGACAGAAGGATGCAGACACAGAGTTGTTTTATATCCATGGCTCTTGTAGCCTATTGAAGGGGTAGGTCCTTCAAACTCAGTTACCAATTATCTTCAACCTGACTCCCAGTCATGGGAACATACAAGTACAAGCGAAGGGCTGATTGGTCATCCATGTCCTTTAGTGAGGGGATAAAGCACTAGCTCTCCTCCTAGGATCTCCATTAGTTCCAGCAATATAAAGCAGGGCTTCTTCATCCATTTTGCTTAAGTGATACCTCGGGTGGCAATCTAGGGAAATCTCTGTTCTTCTCCGCAGAATAATATTTCTGAATATGTAAGATAAAATCCAAAGGATTGCAAAGTAAAACAATTAAAATGAAATAGTTACACCCAGAGAAGCATATTCATGTATAAGCCCATGCATGTTTATGAATTCCAGGTTAAGAATCTCTTCCTTAAGAAGTCATTTGATACTGAAATAAATAGATGAACCTGAAAGAAAAAAAAACTTATTTGGGGGACTTAAAGTGTGGGATTTTTTAGTATTAGTTTCCTGGTTTTATTGTTAAGTAGACTTAGCCAGTATTTTTCTGATTACCCCTCTCTCATCTCCATTCTCTCCTTTAGCTGCTCTCTTCTATCACTTCTCAGTGTCAGAAAGTGACTATTTCACCATCATTCCCTCAGCCTGTAAGTATCGACTCTCAACCTCTAAGGCCCCAACATGACAATATTTCTGTCAAGTGTCAGTGAGCCATTAAGCCATCACCTGTGATCTTATTTTTCCTACAACCAGTGAAGGAATTATTTTGGGAACCCCATAGCTGTCAAATACAGTTAAAGCTTCCAGACCTTGAAAACACTCATCCTCCATCCAGATTGTGTGTTGGGCATAGCAGCCTCCTGGCGCCCAGCTGCAAGGGCTGCCTGGAGCCCTAGAGACATCTGGGAGATCACTGCAAAGTCTCTTGGTAAGTTTTACTCAATGTCCCTAGTTATAGCCTCAGATCAGTGCTCAACTTTGTCATCAGGCCTGACCCACCAATGCACAGAGCTCTAGCTTCTCTTATGAGGTAAAGGGGCTATCCTGCTGATGTGAGGAAAATTAGGATACTAAGTCAGAGTGAAGCCCTGGATAATGGCTTTTCTGAAGGAAAATGAACCAAGACAAGGCAGAAAGCAAAGGAGATGGAGAAGGAGGAGGAAGAAGAAGAGGAAGAGGAGGAAGAGGAGGAAGAGGAGGAAGAGGAGGAGGAGGAAGAGAAGAAGAAAAAGAAGAAAGAAGAGGAAGAGAAGAGGAGAAGGAGGAGGAGGAGGAGGAGGAGAAGGAGAAGAAGAAGGAAAAGAAGAAGAAGAAGGAGAAGGAAAAAAGGAGAAGAAGAAGGAGAAGGAGGAGGAGGAGGAGGAGGAGAAGAAGAAGAAGAAGAAAAAGAAGAAAAGAAAAAATGGAAGAGGGAGATGAGAGTAGTGAGGATAAAAGCATGTCAGTTGACTTTGTGATTACATCTCCCTTCTTCTGTTGAAAAGGGCTCCTTCCAAAACCAATAGCCTTTTCATCCAAAGAAACTATATTTGTTTTGTCTGTTCAACGCAGTGTTGGAGCTCCATTCAGTATTCACACATGACTTAATATCCAAGTTTAAGAAAAAGAAGAAAGCTATTTACATTTGAGTGTTTGAATCTAAAACTGGCTCTCTGGGTAAATCTAATTCAGACAAGCATAGATTTTGTGAGCTGGGAGGAGATAGCAATTATTGAGCATGAACCCATTGTTCAGAGAGGAGAGCATTGTGTCACAAACTTTCAGAGTCTTGCATAAAACCTTTCAGTAAAATAGAATTAGACCTAGCTGATTCTTTCTTCTTTTCCTTCTCTTCCAGCCAATTGCTAAGTGGCCTGAAGTTTACCTCCATAGTAACCTTTGGCAAGCCAGGTACCTCCCTGAGTCTCAGTGTCTTCTACACAATCTTTGAGTCTCCTCTATCTCTCTACATATGGTTCTAAAATTTTACACTTTTTTATTTTGCTCTTTCTTATTCCAGCATCTTCTCAGTCATTCTTTTTTCCATCTTTTGCTCAATTAATAATAGATTCACCTTTGGATGGAATCTTAGAAATCACTCATCACATGACATGGTCAGGTTTGGAATTGAGGTCCTTAGGCTCCAAATACAGGGACCAGTTGACTATAAAATCCCTTGGTACTATCCTATTAGTTAATGCCTTAAATTTACATTCAAAGTCTACCATAATCCACCAAAATGCAACAAAGTGCACCTGCAGCCATCCTCCTTTCCACTTTTTCTGGCTTTTCCATAACACCCCTCCCCATACATAAGGTTTCCTACTTTGCAATATTTATGTCTGTACTTGCTGCTTTCATCCCCCTCTCCAGCTTCCCTAATAAACATCCTTCTCTTACAGGATCCAAATCAAACATTACCTCTTCCAGGAACATCCCCTTTTTTCCTGGTTCTCCCAGGGGGAAAAAGAATATTTCCTCCCTTAGTTTTCAGAGTTTTTTTCTCTGACTTAAGTACTCAGATTCTGTTCTGTTCTTCTTAGGTCATTTGTGATTGCAATGTACATATATAACCTATTAGATTAAATCTCCTTGAGAGCAGGACACAACGGATTTTTTTTTATTTTTGTACCCCACAATACCCAGCAGTATGTATAAAAGAGTCAACATATAATAACAATTAATTGATTTGCATTCAGGGAGTTATTAAATTTCATTTGCAGGCCACATAGGCCAATCCTTAGCTAAAGGAGGGCAGCAGCTTTTTTTTTGTTATTGTTATCTATTGTGAGGAATTCACAACCTACCCAGAAAGTTCATTCTAGACTGGAAGATATCCAAAGGATAGGAAGTCAGGATGGTCTGAGTTCAAATTCAGTCTCAAGAACTTACTAGCTGTGTGATCCTGGGCCTATCATTTAACCTCAGTCTGTCTCTATTTCCTTGACTGTATAATGGGGATGATAATGACTCCTACTTTTCAGAGCTGTTTTGAGTAGTAAATGAAATAATATTTATAAAACCCTTAGTAAAGGGCTTGGTATATAGGATAAATGCTTAAAAAATACTTGTCCATTTTTTTTCTTTCCACTCTCCCTCTATCCCTCCCTTCTTTTCTCTTTTCCTTTTTTTCCTTCCTCCCTCTTCCCTTCCTTCCTTCCTTCCCTCCTTCTCTCCTTCCTTCCTTCCCTCCCTCCTTCCTTCTCCCTCCTTCCTTCTTTCCTTCCTTCCTTCATTCCTTCTTTCCCTCCTTCCTTCTTTCCCTCCCTCCTTTCTTCCTTCCCTCTTTCCTTCCTTCCTTCCTTTTCACTGGACCTGAAGTCAGAACACTTGGTTTTGAACACCATATTTCCAGTTACTCCTTGTGATCTTGAGCAAATTACAATCTCTCTGAAACTCAGTTTCCTCATGTATAAATCAGATTGGTCTTGAGGATGGGGGCTGTTGTCACCTCCAAAATCCCTCCCCCCTCTCCATTTAGAATCTACTTATTATTAGCTGAATCCTTGTTGTCACATATCAAGATGACAGTTCCTCTTGCAATGTTTCTCACTCCCCCACCGGATGCCCAGATTTCATAAGCATGTCATTCAATGTCTCTCTCTCTAAGTCACTACTAAATATGCTGGCCAGAGCAGCAAAGGGCTCCCCATGGAGTTCTACTACAGACCTTCCTTTAAATAATGAACTTTTTTTTTCTAATTGACACTTTAGAGAAATATACATATTATAATAAAAAAAATAAGAAAAGGGAATAAACCTGTGAGATCATTAATAGGGAGAGCTCCCATGTGTGGAAAGTCCCCTTACCAGTATAGATTAGCATCAACTTTTCAAGCCTGGAAATGCTTGAGCTCCCCGAGCGCAGCCTTTGGGGCTTGCCAGCCACCGGAAGGATCCCGAGACTTCCTAGCACAATTCTCAGAAGGTTCTCTGGGGCCTGAAAAATCTGACCATGGGCCCCCATCAGAAGAAAAGCTCCTTGTTGACCAAGGCTAGCCCCTTTTTCTGCACAAGCAATCCCATTCCATTCTGGCTTCTCCCACAGACTGCCCCCTCTGTCATCCCCTTCCTCCACTTATCTTTAATCTCTCCCTATCTACTGGCTCTTTCCCTATGGCCTGCAAACATACCCATATCTCCTCTATCCTGCCTGAAAAAAAAAAAAAAACTATCCCTTGACTTCCTCCCCCATCCTCACTTAAATCACCTGTGTAGGAAAGGTGTTACATTTTGAAAGGAAACTGAAATTCAAGTTAAGTGACTTGCTCAAGATCATACACCTTAAAAAAAAAGGTAGCATTCATGCTAATAAATATATATTACTCCTCTGGGAAAAAAATAAAAATAAACTTGGAGCTGACTATAGTCGCACTTATTATACCAATGTCTTGACAGCCTAAAAAGATTTGATGTCTTCCTGTCCATTTATCCCTTCTAGCTCTATTTCTGAAGCTAGAGCTACTGAACTATGGGAAATTGCACAGCCTTTCAGTGGACCATTCACTTTTATAATTTCCCTTTCTCTAATCCCCAAAATAAACGAAACATAACAAAACAAAACCCACCAAATGCAATGGAAATTGGGAAATTCTGAGAAAATCCCATAAGCCTCCTTGCTCTGATGGGGCTTCCTGAAGGATGTCCAAACCTTTGCTATTCTAAGTCTCCTGGAGACTCTCAACCTGAGGAAGACTCTTGATTTCCGGCTGGGTTTCTTAGAAGGAGTGCTAGCCAGAGGTCATCTGAAAGGATGGCTGGGGGAGATACATCACCCCTTGTTTCCACCTCATCCGGCTCAATCTAAGCAACAAAAAAGAGACAAGTTTAATTAACTTCCAGAGGCAAAGGAGTATGTAAATGAGGCGGTTCTGCCAGATTTTGTCTGATGGAGGCTGCAAAGGCAAGAATCATTTTCAAGAAATTTGGTCACATGATTCTGTTAGTTGGCTGAGATATTTAGACAGCCTTTGAAGGCGGAAGAGCAAGGGTCTTCTTCCGTACTTGGGGGATCCTCTGGAAATCCATATATAGAAATAGCAGTTTGGGGGGGCACTGAATATTAAGAAACACGATCCAACTTCTTTACTCAGGGGTAGTACCCAAGGGTTTATGCCTTTGAGTAGAAAGAACACCGGATTGGACTGTTGAGAGAGTCTGGCTTTGACTCCCAGCTTTGGGGCTTTGTATCTATGAGATTTTTGGCAAGCCACTTCCCTTTTCTGTGCCTCAGTTTCCTCCTCTGAAAAAGGAGATGGTTGAACTAAATGATCACCAATGTCTTTTCTGGCTCTAAATCTCCAAAGCGATGACCTTACCTCTGTGATCCTGGGCACTATTCCCTCTCTCTGAGCCTCAGTTTCCTTATCTGTAAAACAAAGAAATTGGAAGAGATGACCTCTAATGTCCTTTTTGGCTGGAAATCCTCAGATCCTCTCACACGTTCTCCATTCCAACGTCCCATTGCATTTTAAACGTTTCAAGAGATGAAGCTTTAACTAGGTCCCCAGAGACAACTTCAGAGCAAAACAGGCCTCTCGTTAAGAAATATTTTTGGTAACTCAAACAAATTTTTTCCGTGTTCAGCTCCATCTAATTATCCTGTCCTACAACCCTCTGGAATACCCCCAGCCAGGCCTTCTCCTGCCCTGGTGTCCTGCCTCGCACTCACAGCTCCTGGAGATCTCCTCTGCTCCCCACGGTTGGCCAGGTGCCTCCCAAAGTAGGATGCATCCGTCAGAGGGAGCCAAATGAGAAAGGCTGAGTGGGCACAAGGCTGTTGGCTCCTCGGTGCCTCCTACATGGCATCTGAAGGCTCGGGGGAGGGGAATGCCAAGGCATATCTCCAGGACAAAAGGACTTTCTTTTTCTACCTTGAGACACACAGCACCCCCAGGCCTGCTTTTCTCCCTCTCCTTGGGGGGTCAAGGAAGAGTGAGCAAAGGTAGCTGTGCCCCCAGACGTGGCCCTTGGCCTCCCACTTTGCCCACACTCTCTCTTGGGTGTTGGCTGGCCCGTTGTTTCCTATTTCCAGATCGTTGGGTGATCGTGGCCGGCCAGAAAGCTCCAGGGTTCACCTTGTTTTTTTCTCCACTTTCCGGGAAGATTCCATTTTGGATGGAGTCCCACAGCCCACGTTGGCCCCTTTTGGTCTTCAAAAGGAAGTCCTCGGGGGGCCAAAGGGTGAAGATTTTAGAATGAAAAGAAATACAAGTGACACAAAGCAAGCAGAAGTAAACATTTGAATCTCCTTGTTGGAAAAGACTGTGCAGTTAATTGAGGAAGAGGAAGCCCCTGCTGGCTTGCATGAGAGCTCGTGGGCTGGCTGCCCACGGGTAAATAAGGCTCATCCCTTCTCCTTCAGAATCCCTCTGTGGCCCTCCTCTGTCAGTTCGGGAGTGGGATGGGAGCCAGGCTGAGTGAGGTACAGTCATCTCTACGTCACCAGGAGACGCCCTCGACAAGGTGATCCTGGGTGCCCAAGAAGCGACGGGCTGGCCCACGTGCTTCTGCCCCCCCCCCACTTCCCTTCCTCTCTGGGTCGGGTTCTTGGCTTCTTTGTTCTTTCATGACTAATATTGCCATCTGTGACATTACATATCGACATAGCAATGTAACATATTAAGCGCAGGATAGCCCGGGAATGCTTGAGCTCATCCGTCCCAGCCTTTGGGGCTCCAGGCTCCGGGCTTGCTTGCCAGCCACCTGAAGGATCCCATAGGCTTCCTAGCACGATTCTCACAAGTTCTCTGGGCCCGGAGGAAGTCAACCGTGGGCCTCCATCAGAAGAAACTCTTGAGAAGCCGCTCTCCCAAAAAGATCCGCTCAGCTGCTGCAGCTGGATTCAAAACTGGCACTCTGAGATGGGAGCCAGAAGCCAACCGAAAATCGTCTCGATCTGTCCCCCCTCACACGTATCGCCACTTGTCCATGGCTTGCGCAACAAGTTGTTTAGATATGACATGCACACACACACACACATATATGTATATGTGTGTGTGTGTATATATATATATAATTTATATATATATATATATATGTAAAAATTAGAATCTCTGCTGTATACATCTGTTAGCAGCAGGTAGATTCAAGAAAGGCCTGGTGAGTGGATCAGGGAATGAAGAGAAATCCAATTCAACCCAAGTAACAGAAAACTAATATTTTGAATGGGATTCTAAAGGGATCAGTGACATCTATATCTATATCTATGGACATATACATATACACATATATATTTCTGTGTATATATCTATGTGTATGTATATATATATACACACATATATACATGTATATGTGTATATATATATACACACACACACACATATATATATACATGTATACACACATATTTAAACACTGTCATTATTTTATTTTATTGGTTTATCTATTTCCATACAAGAATAGAATTGACTTGGGGCAGCTACATGTGCAGTGGATAGAATCTGGAGTCAGGAGGACCTGAGTTCAAATCTGGTCTCAGACACTTAACACTTCCTATCTGTGTGACCCTGGGCAAGTCACTTAATCCCAATTGCCTCAGGAAAAAAAAAAAATATATATATATATATATATATATATATATATAATTGACCTTGAACCAGAAAGTTATTCTTCCATGTTGGCCACATATCATCCAATGAATGATCATAAAGCAGGGTAGACTCTTCATGCATTGCGGAAGGCAAAGGATTGTAGTGTACTCGTCTGAGTGTTGCACTCATTCCCAAAGGATGCTTAGAAAACCTAGAGAAAGACTTTTAGGAATATTATATTGAAGGCAGGATTTTGATAAGTAATACAAGACACTGTATATGGATTGCAAGCAACAGCATTGGAAGAATTGCTTATTTGTGAAATCTAATTAAAATAAAAGTTAGTGAAATCTAATCTAATCCAAGAATTACTTCTTAAGGATCTTCTTTGGGTTATTACTAGGAATGGGAGATACAAAGATGTAAACCAAAAGCATCCCTACCCTCAAGAAGAGTGTATTCTACTATGACCTAATAAACTATATAAGTCCTGATCATTTAAAAGCCTTCAAAAAATTAGAGAATAAATATATGAAAGCTCTCTAGATCCTAAGGAAGATCTATTTTTGTTAGAGAAGATTTTATCTTTCACTTAAGGGATGGATACACTTGAAAATATAAGAATTTTTATCAGGGAAAAAAAGTTAAACTTAAGGGAAATAAGCTAGGATTAGGCATTAGATGTATAATTTCAATAGTCCTGAGAACTCCCAGGTAAAAAAAAAATGTCCTGTAATTTTGCAGATTGATACATTTTTTTGTAACTGAGAGACTTTGTAAGAAAATTATATATTAAGGGAGTGGTCTTGGGTCATCACAGGAAGCACTTGGGTCCACATCCTTTTGATTCCAAGGTTAGCTCTCTGGCCACTGTAGAAAATTCATTTAAGCCTGAAAAAAATTGGTCAGCCCAAATTTCTCATAGATCTGCATCAATAGTCTTTTTTTTCCAATTTAAAGAGTCTAAGATGAAAACTTGAAGTCATTTATTATCCCTTAAGAGATTTTTTTGACCTATCTCATAAAAAGTAAGACACAAAGAATAAATGAGATGACCTTTTATGCATTGTAAATGTTTATGCAATGTTTAATGTAAAAACAAACACAAAGTTCTTCATTCATCAGTATCACTTGTCTAATTCCCATCTGTATCATTTCTTGCTTGGTTTGTAGCAATAACTTTGCAATGGATTTCCCTTTCTTCAGTCTTTGCAATTGTTAATCTGTGCTCCAGTAACTTCACTATCAGTTTTCCCTAAATTTGACCATTTCTGTTACTTTCCCTTCTGAAGAAACTTCAGGGCCTACTTATAACCTGCATCTAGCAATCCAACTTGTCTGCCTCAGTTTTCATGACTTCACATTAAATCTCCTATTTAACTTTCAAGATTTATTTCCTTAGTCTTCATAAATTCTAAATTTCAGTTCACCTGACATCCTACCTGATCCTCAACTCAAAATGTCATCTCCCTTCACCTTTCCTTTTGCTTTAGCTATCATCCAAACCTGTATCCTCCTTCATGACCTCTGCCTTTGTTTTAGGCTCAACTCAGCATGCCACAGTATATTCTCCACTTATTAGTATTTCCCTCCCTTCAAACTACCTACCTAAACTGATTTCCTCCCTCTTTAGTTGTTTCTCCATCTCCACCTATCTTTTATGCTATAAAGACCTTTTTTGGTCAACAGTATAAAAGGGAGGAATAAGGGAGGGGAGAGAGGAGTAGGGGAGATACAGAAGATAAGGCAAATTGAAGAGGGAAATGTATAGGGAATTTAAGAGAATCCAGAAGAAGATTGTAAGGAAAGAAGCAAAGAAATGGGGAAAGTGTTATCAGAACCAAGAAAGGCTCCTCATTCACCTATTCCTTCCTCCAACCCAGAGTCATGAGCTCTAGAGGACAGGACATTGCCAATTCAGAACTAGTATAATTTAAAGACCAGACCAGTTTAGCCTAGATGAATGCCATTAGCCAACTCAAAAGACCCAGACAAGAAAACAAAACAACATAAAAACAACCCAAACTCTTCAAAGTGCTGCTTCCATGGCAAGTAAGATGCTGAGTCTAACCTCAAGGTAAGTGGATCCAAGCCTCTTTCCCTTCCCAGAATTCTTTTTATTGCACTGATGTAGTTCTTAGAAAGAATATTGCAGAAAAGTATAATAGTAAAGTATAAAAAGAAAATATAAAAGTAAACAGCTGTCCACAGAAATGAAGGAAATCTTCACAAAGTCACAGGAATAGATGAAAAGAGATTCAGGACATCATGAATTCTGACCTAATGTAGACCCCACCTTAGTACTATAGAAACAAGGAGGAAAGTCAAAGCTTAGGGAATTCATTAATGTTCCAGAAGCCCACCAGTTGCCTCAAAGTCCCTAATTCATGCTCCTGTGGTATCAGGCAGACCTTGTCCAGACATTGTTCTACCTGAAGAGTTCATCTTGAATATATAAGGGATCATCCCAAGTCTCCTTTATGAGGCAAAGAACTTCACTTGCATTGGTGAGGACTAAATAATGAAAAGATGTCTAAAGGCAAGTGGCAGAGACAAATTTATGCTTTTCTTATTCCTCCTATATTTTTCTTATTCCTTCTTATTCTATATTTGGGGCAGATACAGGCTATCTGCCCCAAAATGGTGAGAAAGAATTTCATAACAAATGTTAAAACTTTGAAAACAAAAGATCAACATTGGAAGCTATTTTAGACTGTTTAGCTTTACCCCTACTTCTAACTACTTTTTATGCTCTTTGATTATATTTTCTATTTATTTTAGACTGTTTAGCTTTACCCCCACTTGTAACTACTTTTCTTGCTCTGTGATTATATTTTGTATTTATTTTCCATGGTGCAGTTTTTCTTTCAATAGAGTAGAAATTATTTAAAGGCAAGTACTACTCTTTTTCTTTTGTCTTTGTTTTCAAGTGCCCAAGACAGTAACTAAAACCCATTAGGTTCTCAATCAAAGCAAGTAGGTGTTATTCATTGGAGGTCAATAGTCAGAGACTATATAATTAATTATCTAACAAGAAAGAGAAGAGATGCAGTCAGGACATGACCTTTGACATCCCTTTCAACTTGGAAGTCCTGTACTTATGTTGGTGAGTAGGTCTACATTCATGTCAGTACTGCCATCATTCTTTGGAAGCTGAGAGGAACCTTACTTTGCATTGGTTCAACTCTCCCTTGTATTGAAAAAACTCACAGATGCTTTTTATGTTCCACAGTGCACAACTCCAGCTTCCCTTCCTTCTTGTTCTCTAACATGACACTTCCTCTTTTAACTTCCCAAGGTAGTTTAGGATTCCCTTGTGCTTTTTTAGATCTAGGTGGCAGCTTTGTTGTTGTCATTTGTTTGTTTATTTGTTTGTTTTTTTTAAACATTTCTTATTCTTAAAGGAATACAATAGTCTTCAATAATCTGATTGATTCAGAAGTATCTTTCCCACCCTTCTAGAAGTTTACATATATATATATACATACATAGAAAAATATATTTATAGATAGAAAATAGAGCTATAGATATATTTGAAAAGTTCTTTTTTCTCATTAATTAAAGTCAATTTTTGGTAATCCTCATACAATATTCTAGAAGTCTTCCGTGACATCCCCTGATCTCAAGGAGCTGTCATTAGTGCCCTTGAGTTGTTTCATCATGTGATTAATCCATTTTTTCTTTCCATCATATAATACCTACTTTTACTCATGTTCTTCACTAGAGTTCCTAATTGTCACCAATCAAGCACATGGCATTTTATGATATATTCCCTTTTAATTCTTCCATGTCTTACCACCACTTGGCAATGTCTTTATAAAATTAATATTAAGCATAAATTTTTGCTTTCAAGCAAAGCTTGGTATCATAAACCAATCCATGAAAAAGAAAAGAGGGATACACATTTATACTTAGGGTATGCATTTATATATGCATCTGTATATATGTATCCATACTATATGTCCATACGATAATATATGTTTATATGAAAATAGGAGGAACAATTGTTGAGATGTTTCATCCAAGCAAACTTAGACCAAAAATGCGAGCCTGGGGCAGTCACTCCGAAGGAAAGCTATTGTCTCAACAACCAGCATAGAGCCAGCCCCAGACCACATCTTGGCTTGGCCACAGTTCCAGATCATCAGAAAATTCCATCTTCGTGTCAGAGTTTTGAAAGAATCATTCCAGATCAAACCCTTTGGCAGTTTTGAATAACTTTAAAAGATTTCATAAGGCTTGGCTCCTGTCGATGGCATCTGCTCTTCCAAAGACCTTTTTCTTGTAATAACTTTGCCCTGGATCATGCCATGTCCATTGGTAAACATCAGTAATCTATTTCTTTGTTTTCTCTCCACCCTTCACATGCAGTCAAAGAGATAATTTTCTATGGGACATATGGGTCTTCTAGCATCATCCCTGGGAGTCTGTGGATAAATCATATGTAAAAAGCTGAATCACTGGCTGGTGGGGGTGGGGGGTGGAAATGTCCTTTCTTTCAGGGGATCACAGAAGAGCAAATGATTTCAAACTTGGAGGGTTTTTTCTTATTAAATTGCATAAATTCAATAATGGTTTGAGGCAAGTGATGCAAAGATACACAAACAATGCTTGCTTATAAAGAATTTGAAATTATTTTTCCTTCTCTGTTTTGTAACTTCAGAGTTTAAAAATGATCTGGGAAGAAGCATATTTTATAGTTGCAGTTTAGATTTTGCAATATAGACTTACTGAACTTCCAAGGTCAGATAACTGCTGATTATCTACTTGTCCTTCCTATTCTTTCATTTCCTCTTGATTAATGTAAAATTTCCAAAATGGCTGACCAGCAAGTTGCCATATTTTTTGATCTGTTTGCCATGTATTCTCAATAGCTTAGAGACTAAGTTGATATTTAATATATTCTCTTTTAGCTCTTGATACATGATTAAACTGAGGTGGACTGATGATAACAGAACTAATTTTTCAACAAGGAAGTTTAAGAGATGAGAAAATTCTGAGCTGGGATGATGAGTAACCCATCCAAGAAACATACAGAGTAAATAAATAGCAACTGAAATCAGAAAATATGTCCTGTGATGCCAGTTCAGGGCTTTTTGCAAACTCTTTCAAAATTAAATTGAAATATGAATGTAGGCACTATAATGTTCTGACCACTACCTGAGTTTGGGATCCTTTAGCCTAACAATCAGATTAAAAAATACAAACAAACCCCAACCTTCTAGCTATAGATTTAGAATGGTGTGAGATGGCCAGTGTCCACTTTCTTTCTGCCTTTTCATACTTCCAGGACCCAAGATTCACTGGGGTGGATGCAGTCTCCAGGGACACAATTCAGCAGTCCACTATGTCTTGGCAAACAGGTTCATAATTTAGTGATTATTAATTAATTAATTAATTAATAATTTAGCTGACAATATCCATCCCTTCTTGGCCCACCTTTTTATGAGCTTCCCTGTAGTTACATAAGCTGGTCTTTATCTGAGACACATACAAGACCATCCCAGAGCTAGAATGTAAATCTGCCAGCTTGGTAAAAATCTGACTTTTTTTCCTGCCATTACAACCTTTGAACTCCCAAGGTCATTTTTGTGACATGAAAGGGCACTGGAGTAGTGGAAGCTGATGGAATATCAAGGGAACATTGAGATGCTTTCTATGTAGAAACTTGTTGCTGAAAACCTTAGACTGCCAAGTTCATTGGAAAGTTTTCTCACGGACATCACATGGTATTGGATATCTTGGTATAATCAATGATTAAGTGTATATGAAGAACCATAATTATGCAAAGCACTGAAATACAAAGAAATACAAAAGACCTTCCCTGCCCTCAAAGAGCTGACAATCTAACTGGGGAGACAACACAGAAACAACTTTGTACAAATGAACCAAAGACAGAATAAATTGGAGATTATTACTGGAGGGAAGAGACTATTAGCTTTAAGGGGGCGGGTGTCAGGAAAAAGGGCACAAAACAAGACTGGAGTGTTGTAGACAGAGCTAGTTTTAGAGGGAGGCAGTAAAGCACACATTGAATTTCCATTCATACAAATAGCATCAGTGCAATCCTAGGATAAGCATTTAATTAATGGATGATTTGTACTGGTAGAGGCAGTTTCCTTACTGCAAGTTCCCAATATCAGTGAAATAACAAGTTGGGTTTTTTAAGGCCATTTGTGAAGAAATAAAATTATTAGGTTTTGTGATTTCAGTGGTATGCTGAATCTCAATGAGGAAACTCTCTTGCCACTGTAATTTAGCACCTACCTTGTAATAATCAGTTCCAGAAAATTGCCTGGAAGTGATCAGGTTAAGGTTACCAACAATATGTGTCCAAGGCAGGGCTTGAACCCAGCCAGGTCTTTTTGATTTAGATCACCGGGTCTTTATCCACTATGCCATTTTGCTTTTCAGAAATTAATTCAGAATGTAACTTTTGGCCATTCTGTTTAAATTCTCTTAGAGATTTTTCCCCCGTATGTATAGTGTGGCATAAACAGCGCAGAAATTCCATTCACATCTCCCTGAAATGGTGGATTTATTCATGGTCATGATCAAGAGAATTTGGTTAATTGGAAAGATGTCAAGCCTCAGGGAACCCCATTAGGAAGAATGGGTGCCCATGCAGGCAGAGTATGGATAAGGTTATCACACTTGCCCCAAAGCCACAGGCAATACAAATGGTAATCAGTCAATCAATTAATAGTTACTAAGCAACTACTATCTTCCAGGCATTGTATTAAGCACTTTGTCGTTCTTCTAAGGGAACAAATGGTCCAGTTGACTATGGATCCATTTTTGACCCATAACAGCTTCTCTGCTTCTCAAAGTTGGAATATAACTAGTTTGTCCAAATGTGACTTACACTGAAATCCCCATGGCAAACCACCTAGCAAGATGGCATCCTGCCTCTGCTTGAAATCCTCCCCTTCCTGAGGGAGATTGGGTCAGGAAAACCATAGACTGATTTACTCCTCATGGTCTTGATTCACCAGCAAGTCTTCCTCCCTCCTTTCTCTAGGAATCTGCTCCCTACTCCCTTCAAAATTCAGCTCAGGTAACTTCCTGATCATCTCCCTTAGTACTTATCTCCTCCCTCTCCCAGCCATGATTCTGTGTCCTTTTTGAGTCTAGTTGACAAGTTCTTATGTATGTGTGTGTCAGTTTCCCCCAATAGAATACAAGGTTCTTAAAATTGGGGACAATTTTCTTTTGTGTCTTTTTTATATCCTGACAAATAGCACAGTGCCCAGTGTCAAGCCAGAATTGA
>JAJPUD010006066.1:0-36000 GCA_023553655.1 Myrmecobius fasciatus | reverse complement strand
TAAAGCTGTATGCTATGGTGGAAATACAATAGCACATTGCATTTCTAATCAAGAGAACCAGGGTTCATGTAGATGCTAACCTGCTTACTAATTATGTGACCTTGGGAAAGTTGGTGGTTCCGTTCCTAAAATGTAAAAAAGGGTTTATTCAAGGTGATCTCCAAGAGTCCTTACAGCTCAAGAGCATTGAATCTCTGGCATCATAGTTCTTTAATTCATCAGCTCCTGATTCTGGCCACCACCCATGAACCAAGTAGGAGCACCAGACCCTTGACAACCCTTTCCGCTCCTTTGAGGAGGACTATAGCAATCAGGTTCAAGGATTCTCGTTTGATTATGAATTTCTGAAACATTTGGGTATATAATCAACCAGGAATCTCCAAGATGTTTATACTTTTGGCTAGTATTGCATATTGAATTGCACCTGGTGACCACTAAAGTGAAGCCAGAATGTCTCTAAGATCAATAGATCTCAAAAATGGAAATACAGAATCCATCTTTAAAAAAGATTTCTACGAGTTCTGGCATTAAGTTGCCATTCAGATAGGCCCTTCACTTCCAGTCTACCAGGAGAACACAGACTACAAATCTGGTCTTGAGGGAGAAGAAAGAGGAAATGTGTTGGGTCACTTGGAAATCCAATCCCTTGCAGCTGACCCAAGAGAGGTGTTGATAGGTTCCAGATGGAACTCTGTCCAGTTCCCATTGGCCAGAAACACAGGGCTATCCAGCAGGATTGTTTTGTATGTAGATTGGGGAACCATGGCAATAGCTCCACCAGTGACCAAGAGCCTTTGCCCCCAAAGCAGGAAGAAAAGTCCAACAGGAGACATGGATTCCATAGTTACCAAGGTGGGGCCATCATGCAATTGCTGTGAGGCTCTGATCCCCTTCCGGTGCACCTATTCCATTCACACTTAGCTTCAACCTGTCATTTTCCATCTCCCACCTCTACATCTATGGCCAAGCACCCCCCCCCCCGCTCTGCTAATGTTGGGGTTCCTTCCTTTCCTCTATTTCTAGAATCCCTTGCCTTTTTCAAGCCCAGGTGCAGCACCCTCCCTGACACAAGACCTGTCTCTGTCCCCATTTTTTATCTGCACTATTTCCTGATTGAAATTGCTTTATGTTTATTTAAAATAATTTGGTATTTCCTTGCTCATCTCCCCGTGGTTCCCCGAGCAGCCTGCCAGCTACTTAAGCATTGTAACTATTTCCTCTTGGCCTTTGCACACAGGGTGCCTGGCACCGTGTCTTGTACAGAGCAGGTGCTTATGAATGCTCCTTGAGTTGCACTGAATTGGGCTTCTTTCTGGGGGAAGTCCCAGAGTAGCTAAAATTATCCCAGCGCTACTAATGCCTTGGAGAACGACCCAGGCTTTGGAGGGAGTGATGGAGAGCCGTGGCCGCTTCTGGGAGCTCCAAGGGTTAACCCCGATCGGCTCTGACCAGAGACAGACTGTCGCAGGGTGAGGCCGTATTGTCAGCCTACAGCTGGAATTTCCCAATCCGATCTGGCTCCGAGGCCGATTGCATCCAGCAAGATGGCGACAGCCTTCGAGATACATCCAAGGCAATGGGGTGGTGGCAGCTGGAATCCAGTTTTCTCGGCAGGAACTCCCCACTGATTCCTTCCCAATCCCCACTCCAAAGCCTGATGATCTATGGATGAGACAATGGAAAGGATTTACTGGTTTGGAAAGCCTGATGCCTGGGATTTGGAAGGGAAGGCAGAGAATGAGAGTGTAAGCCCTGTGAGCAACACGTGCGAATGAATAAGGTACAGACCCAGAGCCCCGAGTCTTCTCTTGCCAAAGTGAGGAGCCAGACTCCGGCCAGCCCTGGGGCTTTCCAGGGCAGATAGTTTACATTGTGTATGAATCTATCTGTCTGTGTGTTTCCTCTGTTCCCTCTTGTGGGGACCCGGATCTAATATTCACATGCTGAACATCCAGCCCCACTCCTTGGAGCCTTGGAGAGCTCCTACTGAGCCGCCTCCAGCCCCCATCCCTCCTTAGCTGGGCCGGTCCAACCTGGAAGTGCTTGCTCCCTGCAGTGACTTCTGGTCAGGCGGAGGGACCGTGGTCGTCTCCCTTGCAAACCTCCCTGAGCCTGCAGTCGCCTTGGACACATTGTCTCATGTTCCCAATGATGTCGAGCTGGGATGACGGGGCACTCGGGTCCATTTAAGGCCGTTTCCAGCAGGGACTGAAATGGGGAGAGAGGCTTGTGTCAAAAGGCAACAAGAAAACCTTTTTCTTCTTGGATTTCTGGCAGAGCCCGGACGTGGAAGTTGTGGAAGGCTTGGGAAGATGCCCATTCTTGACAGGTCTCCAAGCCAACTTGGCAGACTCTTTGCAACTGGAAAGTTCAGATGAGCTTTGTGTCCATAAACCTTTGGGTAGTCACAGAGGAACTAGTTTTGTTGTCAGAGTTTTGCTAAGGGCTCACACCTCCGATCACCTGGGAGCCCAACTCCCGATCCTTTATGCAAAGGGTAAAAATGTGTGCACAGTTCTAAGCATGTCGGTCACCAAATGCGATGAATACGACAGAAAAAACAGACATCCCCTCATCCTCTGAGGGTCCCCGCACCATAAGATTGGGAGCTCCATTCTGCAACGTATCCCAGGCACCCATTGGGATTTTCCATAATTGCCAGAGCAACGAGGGGCAGCCTGACCTGGATCCGAAGCAGGACCTGGACTCAGGTCCCACCTCTGAAACACCCTGGCCAGTTTTCCTGAAGAAATCACTCCATCTCCTGATGGCTCCAGAAAACTTTAAGATTAAATGGAGCCAAACAAGCGGTCAGTCTGTACTTCCTCTCTCCACTAATTAAATCAGAGGCATGAACAAAATAAAAGACTAGTACAATGTAGACTAAAGCCTCTGATAGGGATTCATAACACTCTATATGTTTGGGGGGGATAAGTGTCTGGATGTATGCCTGTGGTGGGGTTATCATGGGAACTTGGGAATATTCTGATGAAGAATAATAGTTTTCATTGTATAAAATAAAATACCTGGAATATAAAGAAAACCGATTCTCTTGAAATATGGTTGGGGAATATTAAAAAAATAAATAAGCAAACTAAACAATTTTCCAGGTTGAGTCCCTGTTCTTGGGTGACAGACTGATCACTGAGGCTACTTTTTTCAGTAGGAAGTCCTACTTGGTTACCCCAAGACACCTCACTGAATTTTTTTGAGCTTCTATTTCTTCACCAATAAAGTGGAAATATGGTCAAAGGATATGAACAGACAATTTTCAGATGATGAGATTAAAACTATTTATAGTCATATGAAAAGTCGCTCCAAATCATTATTGATCAGAGAAATGCAAATTAAGACAACTCTGAGGTACCACTTCACACCTGTCAGATTGGCTAAAATGTCAGGAAAAGATAATGATGAATGCTGGAGGGGATGTGGGAAGGCTGGGACACTGATGCATTGTTGGTGGAGCTGTGAACGGATCCAACCATTCTGGAGAGCAATTTGGAACTATGCTCAAAGTTATCAAACTGTGCATACCCTTTGACCCAGCAGTGTTTCTACTGGGCCTATATCCCAAAGAAACCTTACAGGAGGGAAAGAGCCCCACATGTGCAAGAATGTTTGTGGCAGCCCTTTTTGTAGTGGCTAGAAACTGGAAACTGAAGGGATGCCCATCAATTGGAGAGTGGCTGAATAAATGATGGTATATGAATGTTATGGAATATTATTGCTCTGTAAGAAATGACCAGCAGGACGATTTCAGAGAGGCCTGGAGAGACTTGCATGGACTGATGCTGAGTGAAATCAGCAGAACCAGGAGATCATTATACATGGCAACAACAATACTATATGAGGATCAGTTCTTTTTTTTTTTTTTTTGAGGATCAGTTCTAAGGGACACGACTCCCTTCAACAATGAAATGCTTCAAACCAGTTCCAATTGTTCGGTGAAGAGAGCCATATACACCCAGAGAGAGGGATGTGAAATGTGGACCACAACATAACATTTTCATGCTCTCTATTGAGGTTTGCTTGCATTGTATTTCCTTTATCAGATTATTCTTTCTTGTAGATATGATTTCTCCTGCTCAAAAAATGATGCAATAATTATACCTATATTCGATTTCTTAAGTATTCTAACCTAATTATCATGTAGTGGATATCCTGCCATCTAGGGGAGGGGTGGGGAGTAGGGGGGAAAATTGGTAACAGAAAGCTTTGTAAGGGTTAATGTTTAGGAATTACCCATACATATGTTTTGCAAAAAAAAGTATTAATAATAATAAATAAATAAATAAAAATAAAAAATAACTATTAAAAAATAAAGTGGAAATAAATATACGTATTTTCCACCTCACATGGTTGCTGTGGACAATCAAAGGAGATCCTATATACCAACTGTAAAACACAAAGTATGTTAGTAGATATCATTATCATTATTATTTTGTTATGATGATTATGATTTCTCCAATAAACCTCTCCTGCAAGGTTCCATTGGTCCCCACCGTTCAAGGGCTATCCACAGAACACAGACTGGGAAATTTTTACTCAAAAACTCTGCTCCTTCCTAGCATGTGACCTTGGGCCCTTTGGGCCTCTGGTTTTTAGCTGCACAATGAAGAGGTTGAACTTCAGCTCTCCAACGTTGACCCAGACCATGGTGGCAGACCATGGACCAATCTCGTTAAAGGAACATCACTCTGGCAACTAGATGATTCTTTAGCCATAACAATTCTTGCTGGTTATTTATTAATTGGGACAATGTTGTGATGTCCATCAATGGAAGGAATAATCCTAAATCCTTGAAGTATTGTAATTATTATTCAAAAATTTGATTTATTTCCCCCTCTTCTTGAGAAACCAGAATCTAGGGGATTTACCTTTCCTTAAATCATTTTAAGGTTTCCTTGGGTATATATGAAAAATCCTATCCATGCCCAGTCCCCGAGTTGAACTTAGCAATTAGAAGTTTCAAGCTTTTAAAAGGTACGTTAACCATATTTCCACTTTCCCAGGCTGACGTTGTTCTGCCCTGAACAGTCTGGTATGGGGTAATTTGGGACAATGAGAAAGAAAGGAAGGAAGGAAGGAAATCTGGCTTTTTAGATCCCCTTTTTTGTAACTTTTACAAGTCTCTGGTGTTCACCCTAGGCCTTCCCTCATCTCTTTGTGAGCTCCCACTTAGGTCTAAATGATCTCTAATACACACAGTTCCCTGAGAATGCTCTTATAGAAACCACATTTCCAATCTATCTGTTCTGGATGTTACTGGGCTGGGAAGCCTGGCTTGGAACCAGGAATGTGCCGATGATTGCTGCCACATTTGCCTTAGTGAATTCTGGGTTCTGATTGTCACAGGTTTTTGGTGCTGCAGACTCTACCAACGAGTCCCTGCTGTGAAAATTCTGGGGAAGAGCCTCCTGGAACAGAAATCCTTCCATGACCCATGACTTCACTCCCCCAATCAGGCCCAGCCTCGAGCCTTTGGGATGGCCCCTCCTCCCCAGATCCTTCTTCTTGGCGTTTGGGATCCATTTCAAACATATTCCCTAACTGATGCCTGGCACAGCAGGAGGGATTTCTCAGGCCCCAAAGCTCAAAAGAAATGACACATGTAAGGAAGGGCTGGGAAACCAACCAATGAAGGCCTGCCATCTGCTCCGCGATTCAGCTGACCAGCAACATTTCCAAAGGTACGTGTCTTTAAACACTTAAATGGACTTCAATTATCATTACGCAGCAGAAGCTATTTATTTACAAATCCAGTCATCTTTTCTCAGTCCTCGTATTTTCTGGCCTCCGTGTAGTTTGGTTACCCAGATTTCTCCAAGAGGTTATCTTCATTGTCAGCTGTTCCCTGCAGGTTCTCCTTTTACCTTTTTCTCACTGCTCCTTCTGGGTCTCCTGGGCTACATCATCATTCAGATATAGGCTATATAACCTATATTCAGATATAGGTTACCTCTAAATGAGGTAACCAAAATGGCGAGAACTTTGTGGGGACCAAAATGGCGGGAACCTAGGGGGGACCAAAATGGCAAGAGCCTAGTGGGGACCAAAATGGCGGGAAACTAGGGGGGATCAAAATGGCAGGAACCTAGGGGGGACCAAAATGGTGAGAACTTTGTGGGGACCAAAATGGCAGGAACCTAGGGGGGACCAAAATGGCAAGAGCCTAGTGGGGACCAACATGGCGGGAACCTAGTGGGGACCTAGGTACTTGGAGGGATCCAGATGCCTAATAGAGAACTGCTACAGTACAGAATATATGAAGTGATTATCAGAGGGTTAGGGAGGTGAAAGGCCAGCCCATCTGCAACCCCTAAGTCAGAGTTGCTCAATGCCTTCTGAAGGGTCCATACCTGATAATTGTCTTTCTTTGCTACCATTGCCATGGGTCAGGGGAAGACCAAGGTATCACTAAGTCTTTTCCACATCCAGCCAAAGCAACAGAGACCAGAAGTAGATAAGGACTTCATTATTTCTGAAGCTCCCAAGTGATGTCACCCGTATGGCCAGTCAAGAAGTAGGAAAGAGACTTAATACTTCCTAGCTGTGTGACCCTGGGAAAATCACTTAACTCCAAATGTCTTAGCAAAAAAAATAAATAAATAAATAAAATAAAAAAGAAGTAGGAAGAGATTTGAACATGCTTTATAACCCACATTTGACTTGGGTTTTGTGACATTAAAAAAGTGCAAGAAACATAGTTTCTGTGTAATTAGTCACTTGATTAATAATGCTAGCATGTTATTAATAAAAGTGGTCAAATACCAAAGACCATCATGGTGTCAAGTTCACAACTTATATGCCATTGTTAAAGTGAGTGTTTCTGAGGGTGGTGATCAAATTTGATTGGGTAAGTTAATGAGTAAATGAATATTATAAAGAGATGTGGGCTCATTCTAATGGTGCTCTTGGAGGTATATGACTTGGATTACCCAAGTCTTGATCAAAGAAAATAGACATCCATTTCCCTATCATCTGTCTGACAAAAAGAAGGATCCATATTTTTCCAGACCTGACTTATTAAACACAATGAGTAGAAATTCACTCAGTCACCTAAACTTAGAATGTCTTTTACTGTCTTTGATTATAGCTTATCCTGAGTAAGTCTTTGCCCAAGATTTCCACACTGGTTGATTTCTGGATGAGGAAGTGGAAAAGGGGAAAACCTTGGTCCTAATTTAATAGTTAGTTTTTAATACCAAAAATATAATCATTTCTCTCAACTTCATGTAAAATATTCTATATTTAGCCCCAGATAACTGAGAATTGCTATGTATCTATCTGTGTCCCAATCAGCAACTGCCTTTTAGACACCTTCATTTTGATGTCCCATTTTGATTAATGGCTATTTAAAACTCAACATGTCCCAAACAAAATTTATTATTTCCCCCTCCATTTCTTATTTCTATCGTGGGCATTTTCAGTCTCCCTGTTTCAAAACTGCAGAGCCATATCCAACTCTGTCCTCTACAACAGCTAAACAGTTGCCAATTCTAAAACTCTAACAGCTCTCAAATCTCTTTTCTGCATGGAATCTCTCTCCCCCTTGATATAGACATTCAGAGCTTCTTGGTTGGATATTGCAACAGTCTCCTAAAAATGCTTTCCTGCCTCCTGACCCTTTTCTTTCCATTCATTCACTGCTGAGTTACCAAATTGATATTGCTGAGGTCTGAGCATGTGACTTGGTTTTTATTCTGTACTATTTTGAACTTAGTTAGCTACATTCACATTGATTTCCCCCAGAAGAAGGGAAATTTCTTGAAGCCAAAAAATGTTTGTGGTTTTTGATTTTTGCATTCTCCAGCACTGTGATAGGAAGTTCTTCATAAAAGTTTGTTGAATGATTGAATGAATGAATGAATGCCTAAAGCAGATGTTCTTAACATATTTTGTGTATCATGGACCCCATTGGTAGTCTGGCAAAAACTGTCTTTAAATACAGTAATAATAAATAAATAAAATAATTACAAAGGAAACCAATTATATAGAAATTAAGATATAACTTTTCTCCTCTCCAAGTTTAAGGATCCTTTGAAATTTATCCACAAATCCTTCCATAGACCCCAGATTAGGAACTGATGGCCTGAGAACAAAGTGGGTTGATGGAGAGAGATGCATATTTGAAAGTGGAAGGCCTGAACTCTGGTCTTGTTTCTGCCATCTACTAGCTACTTGACACTGAGATAGCCATGGAACTTATTCAATTATCATTTTTCTCACTTCTAAATTGGGATAGTGCCACGAGTACTGTGCATATCTCAGAGGGTGGCTGGTAGGTACCAATGCCCATAGAATGCTTTGAAAATTGAAAGTGCTACGCAATCATTAGTTGTCATTATTTGCGGCTAATGAGAGTTTTACAGCTCATATTCATCTTTTACCATCTCTAAACCTGATTGTTCCTAATTCTTGGTAGCTGTGTGACCAGCTCCTGAACAGAAACGAGGGCATGCTACTCCATAATTTAAAATCCCTTTCTGTTTTTGTGGGCTTGCAACTGTAACACCCCCTCCCCAGGATCTCTGGCAGCCCTCATGATCTTAGTTAATTATATTAGTCCATCCTGTCTTCTTATGGCCATAACATATGCTTCAAATAGCATCCACTCACAAGTCATGCCTTTCCGAAAAGAGGGCTCATTGTACATGGCTAAATGATGTACATATGGGAGCACCCAGACAGACACATGTGAACATGTCTGCAAGGGAAAGAGTAACCCATATTGCCAAGGAAAGTTACAGATACCCAGCTGAAGCCAGGCTGAGCTCATTTACATAATGAATATGTTTGACTCAAAACCACACATTTGTGCTGCCTTTTCCCTTTGTAAGGAGAGGCAGTATGGTGTCATAGAAAGAGTAAGGAGTCCTGGGTTTGAATCCTGGTTGACTTACTAGCTGTGTGACCCTGTGAGGCTCTTCTGTCAGAGACTAAGTTCCCTTATCTACAACATGAGCTGAATGTATTTTCATTAATGTCTCACAGGGTTATTGTGAATTATGTATTTCGTAACTGTGAATTGCATTGATTAATATTTGTTTTTACCCAACAGTGAGATCATGCTTTTTGCTTTTGTCCTTTCATATTTCCTTGCACCACAGCTTCATATTTTGTGATCTGCAAGCACTCTGCTCCCACTGACAGCTATCAGAAAATCCTGCCCCATTTTCTTTACAGCAAAAAAGGCCCCAAGCTAGGAAAGGGCCCCCTCACCTGTAATGGGGAACCTTTTGAGAAGGTTTGGAAGGTTGATAAGTCATCTGTCTCAACCCAATCCTGTCCCCCAGGCAGACGTGTTTGGAATGCTTTTAGACGGGATGGGAAGCTGATTCAGAGTCATGTGGCATGAGGTCCAGTTAAAGGTTCTATATCAAGAGGATTTGTCAGAGAAAAGTGCCCGAAAACTTTAAGTATTAAACAAAGACAGATTTGGAAGAAAAGAAGAGAAATTTCGCTAACAGAGCTGTGCCAGCATGAAGAGGATGCTTCAGGCTCCCCTTCGTTGGAGGTCTTCAGGTAGACTCAGAATGAGCAATCATCCAGGAGTCCCACTTGGTCCAGATGGGATGAGATGAGTCCAGAGATTTCTCCTCTCCCTGGCTTTCTAGAATTCCATAGCCCCCTTAAATGTCCAAAACAAGGACACTTTCATTCCTGTTGCCCACGATGAAGAGTTAAAAATGGCCCCTTCAAGAGAATGTCTACTTACAAAAGGAAAAAAAAAAAAAGAAAAGAAACATGAGAGAAAGCAGTTGTCCCATCGGAAATCATGATTTTCTATATGGTGAAAGTCTGCAGAGATCTGCAGTTGAAAAAGTCCATGAAATGTTCCCCCTGCCTAAATTTAAGCCCTGCCTTGCTTTACCATGACTTAAGCTTTCATATTTCATTGTGTGGAAGCAGTATGTGGCAGGCTAATGGTCTAAATGCCCACGGCTCCTTTTATAAATATTTATTGCTGACTAGTATGTTCATATCTAGGCCCTGGTGTGAGCTTATACCTCCCTCTTTTTCCCCAGCAGAAAAGAGCCCTTCCACCACTCATGTTTAGAGAAACAGGGCTTAAAGACTGAACTTAACTTTGTATTTATTTATTTTTTATTTTTTTAATCTCCATCTTCTCAAATTAATCATCTTTGTTTTGTTCCATTCCCCTGAGCTCCCAGCCAAAAGTCATAAACCAACGGCTGCCTGTCTCAACTGTGAGCAGAGCAGAGAAGGCCAAATCAGTCGAGTTGTTTAAAACCAGCCCAAATGAGCTTCGAGAGGCTCAACGTCAGGGAGCTCCTAGAGAAATCAAATCTTTTGGCCCCGACTGATCTCAAGGCCCATCCACCAAAAGCTTACCAAAGCCAACCAAAGCACAGAGTGGGTTGAGTAGCCATTCACTGAGGATTTCTTGAGTGTCTCTGATCTGCTAGGCAATGTGCTGAGACTCAATCTCTTTCGGGACAATCTTTCAACTGCTACTACAAAGAGAAAATGAAACAGTCTCTGTCCTCAAAGAGCTTCTTACCACCACTGGTAATGATGGAAATTTGCATTTAGGTTTCCACTTTCCATTCTGCCAGACATGGTCCAATGGGATCTTTCCAAAATGAAAGAAGGCTTATGTGACATTGTTTGTGTGGTTTTTTGTGATTTTTTATGTAGATGTATGTATTTTAGACAGAGATCCCTTGTGGATGGCATGGTGATTGAGACCAGTTCCAATGCTCTTGCGATGGAGAGAGCCATCTACATCCAGAGAAAGGACTGTGGGGAGTGAGTGTGGATCACAACATATTATTTTCACCTTTTTTGCTGTTATCTGCTTGCATTTTGCTTTCTTTCTCATTTTTTTCCTTTTTTGATCTGATTTTTCTTGTGCAGCATAATAATTATGGAAATATGTTTAGAAGAATTGCACATGTTTAACATATATCAGATTACTTTCCATCTAGGGGAGGGGAAGGAGGAAGGGAGGGAGAAAAAAAATTTGGAGCACAAGGTTTTGCAAGGGTGAATGTTGAAAACTCTATGTATATGTTTTAAAATAAAAAAGCTTTTTTTAAATTTTTGGTAATTTATTTTTTATTATTATTTAAACTTTTTATTTGCAAAAAGCTTTAAAAAAAGAGGAGGTGAGAAATAAGAAGATATTTGGGAGTTCTAGAAGGACTGAGGAAGGGTGGTCTGTGATGAGGTAGAGCTCCAGGTCAATGAAATCTTACAGAATAATAAGCTTATCCCACGCATGAGCTTTCTGATGACTGCAAGAGAAGTTTGTCAGTACCAAAGTAATGAAACTAGGAGAAAAAGGAGAAGTGGGATAGTCGTGGAAGGAGGGCAGCCAAGTTAGTTGATATCAGAAGGAAAAACTAAACAAATTTCCTAATACTGAGAGCTATTCCACAGGAGAACAGCTTCCTTGGAAAGAAATAGAGAGTCATTAAGGATGGAGGTTTCTTAAAGCAGAGGCTGGACCGCAATATATTTGGGTACAGGGAAGCTTCTCCTTCAGATGGTGGTTAAATTACATGAGCACCAAAGCCTCTTCAAATTCTGAAATCAGGAGATTTCCTAAATGCTGATATTTTTAGGAAAGCCATAGATATCCAAAGAATTATTATATCCTTATTTCCTGACCGTTTTTAAAGAAGAAATCTACCCCTTTCAGGTAATACATCCCAGCCTCATTTTGGCTGATTAGGTGCATTTCACAAACTCTTCCATTCTGGTTTTCCCCGATGGTTGACTTAGGATTCCCAGAATCCAGATTAGTCTGTGGCCACCAACTGTTGGAGGAGAGGTGATCTCCTAGCCCTGCCACCCAGGGATGAGGTTTCAGAGGACTCCCTTCAATGTGGTGGGTCAAGATTCTGTTTAGCCACACAACTAGCTCTTCACTGCAATATCCATTTCAAAATCCTTCTTTCTTGCTACTGTGACACATGAAACATCAGGCTCCAAGGCAAAAGCCCCAGGCAAGCATTGCTCACTCCCTTCTCTTTGGAAGGAGACTTCCACACGGAAAACTCAACTCAGGCAAGAGAGAAGGGTCTCCCTGGTCCTAGCGAACCTTGGCTTGTTCTCGCAAGTGATGCTGAACTGACTGCCATGTTGGAAGGGTCTGATCATGGCGGCTGTGTCTGTCCCGCAATGTTGAGGTTCAGAGCTTTGTTCACACCAGTCACCAGCTTAAAAACAATGGTGGAAGAAAAGCATACACTGTAGAGGGCCATTGCACTTGCCAAAGAAATCCCAATAGGGCACAGGCCCTGGTCCATTCAGCCAAGGACTCTGCTGCTCATGGTGACCGCAAGGGATCTTTTGAAGGAAGGACAATTCTAATGTTTAGCAAGTTCTGTCTACTTTATGTACAACTGAAATTTGTCCCTGCCACTTCTAACATCAGATCTACCAGATCTACCACCAGATCTTAGTATATAAGAGCCAAGAGAGAATCTCCTTCCTTTCTTTTGTCTCTCCCTTTTGCAAAGGTAAAATCCTGTATAGAAATCTCAGACCAAAGAAACTCAATTGCCCCCAGACGATCTCAACTGATATTTAGGGTTAATCCAGTTTTCTGGATTTGAAACTGAACCACACCATCCAGGAGAAAGAAGAATACTGGGTAAGGAATAGGGCTCATCTTGAGGAAAGCATGTTAACCTGTGATTGCTTCTTCCCAGCCCTGTCATTAATAGTCATAATTGAGGCCATTTTCACAGCTCTTTAACCCTGGGCCATAGGATCTACAATTGCCCATATTAGTGTGGGGTACTGGACTTGGATAAGTGATACCTTCTTATTCATAATTTAGCAAGGGTCAGAGGCAGAGCAGGAGTCCAGAACTTACTGACTCACCTTCTGGATGAGGTCCCTCCTTCCATTTCCTTCAAGACTTCACTTGCTATTGTCCTGAATAAATCTCTTTTTTGCAATATTGATTGGAAGTCTGAGTGTCCTTGTTGGAGTGAACTCCAGTATCTGCTGGTGAAGGAAAATGAGCTCAAAGTTGGTTTCTGACTGTGCACTCCTCCAAAAAAAAAAAAAAAAAAGATTCTGACTAAAGGCCAGAACCACACTAATGTATCATGAAAAGCACTTTGCAAATTGTAAAACATTTTATATAAGTTATTAACTATTAATAATATTATTCATGTTATTGTTTACAAATGATTGAGAACTCCCAAGATAGAAACTGGGTCCACAGCCACTCAAATGCTTCACTGAGTCATGGGACACAATCATTTTTTATAAATTTAGAACTTCAGGGGAGCTCCAAGATCATCTATTCTAACACCATCATTATCCAGAGAAGGAAATAAAGTCCTGGGGAGATTGGCTCAAAGTCACAAAAATAAATCATTTAAATAAAGAGTTAAACCCAGCCCAGAGACTCCAAATCTCTAGTTTCTACCACTGTACCGCATTGCCTTTGACCCAGAACCCTGCTGTCTCTCTTGACAGATTATAGCCCTGAAATACTTAAAAACAGCTAGCTTGTCTCCCTCCCCATTTCCCTCAAATCTCCTTTTCTCCAAGCTAAACATGACAAGTTCTTTCAACTGCTCCTGGTAGGGGATAGTTTGACTTTTGCTGACCACCCTACTGATCTTCCTTTTGCTTTCCTCCTCAGCTTTCTCTCCCCTCACAAGGCTGACATCATATGCCATATGGAGTCAGATTCTTATAGATCCAGCCTTCGCTCCTTTACTCAAAAGCAATCATGAAGTGACTACTATGCGCCAGGTACTGGGACCTCACGCCATCAAACCACAAATCCTGCTAAATAAACCATCTCCTCTCTTTCTCTCGCTCCTTTTTAAAAACAGGAAAACCAGACTAGTAGGGGAGAGGAATGGTCTAGACCAAGAGATTCATGGATTCAGAGGTGGGATGCATTTTGGAAATCACTTTGCAGATGAGGAAATAGAAACCCTGAGTCATTAGGCATCTTGCCCAATGTCACACTGGAATTATTTGGCAAAGCAAACATTTGAACCCCTGTCCTCTGGCTTGAAATTCAGGAGCTTTTCCCCTGAAAGCCCACACAGTTTCCCTGATCACAGGCAGATATTTTACATCCTTTGGAATCATCTTTGTGTAGCTAATGGTGAGAGATTAGTGGCAAAGTGATTCAGCACAATGAATTGACATCAACCTTTCTTTTCAAGGAAGGTCTTCAGTGGTCTATTATAGGAGTCTGTCCTCAACTGTGTTTTCTTGGAATAATTGGAGCAGAAATAAAAAGTATGTATCAGTAAATGAATTTAAGGGTCTAGGAGTGATAACTATATATGTAAAAGAGAAGGGAAAGGAGAAGGAGAAGGAGGAGGGAGACATATGAAGAAAGGCAGAGTTTATGAAGTGTACCAGAAACAGTTCTAAGGACTGCACAAGCGTGAACGTTTGATCCCTACATATAAGACAAAACAGATAAGGGCACTGGAAAGATGGTAGGAGAAAGGCTACCCACACAGAGACACTATGGTAGGTGAGAAAGAAAAGGGTTCTGGAGAGAACTTAGGCAAGACCAACTTGAAGAATGGATGGGCTCATTCCTGGAATGGTGATCTCAGGTGAGCTGAGGAGGAGCCAGGAAGTGGAGATTTCTCAGAGGTGTCATATGACAGGATGAAGGAATTAGAAGTCCCAAATATCTCAAGAAGCTAGAAACTTTCCCAAATATATTAAAATGAAATTATATATATAGATATATATATACATATATCAATGCCAAACTCTGCAATTGATTAAAACAATCGGCAACACTAGTAGAGCATGGAAGAGCTACAGGGAACTAAGAGCTCATGGAAAATTCTCAGAGGGTTTTGAGGGGACTTCAAGGTTGAGGGGAGTCAACAACTTGATGTCCTGGCTAAAAAGGTACAATCAGGTTTAGATAACATTCAAAGGAGTAGAGAATCCCATATTTGTTATATTGTTCCCATTATGTCTGAGTCCATCTCTAGAACCTTATCCTTATATGGAACACCCACAAATTGAGTTCTCTCTCCTAACTCTTTGTATTGCTACCTCCCCCTTCCTCTCTTTAATCCATCTTTCAAATCTGCCAAAATAACCTTCCATGTCACTCCCATAGAAAGGTAGAGTCTTTGTCATAGCAGTTTTGAACTTCAGAACCAAATCCTCTTCAGATGATTTACCAGTTCCAAGCATCCCTTATAAGCTTAGACAAAGCTGGTCATTTGAATCTGGCCCCTTCCTATCTTTTCCACTTTTTGACACTTTACTCTTAGCACAATGCCTGGCACAGAGTAGGAGCTTAATATATGCTTCTTTACTGACTTTTCTTCTATACTCTTTGTGATCTAGCTCCACTATAGCACTCCATTTTCCAACTCTGTGTCTTGCTGCTGGTTATCTTCCACGTCTTGAAAGCTTTCACTTCCTCTTTATCTTTTAGCTTTCCTAGGAGTTCTAGATCCCCAGTTCCAATTCCACTTTCGGCAAAAGACCTTTCCTACTCCACCTATTGATGGAGTCTTTCCTTCAGATATTATCTGCCGTTCACTCTATATGTTTCTTGTACATACCCAGCTATCAAAATGTGGCCAGATGTACTACAATAGAAGCTTCTTGAGGGAAGAGAATTTTTCTGAATGTCTCACACTTAGCACAAGGACTTCATATTTATTTTTTTATTAAAGCTTTTTATTTGCATAACATATGTATGAGTAGTTCCTCAACACTGATCCTTACAAAGCTTTCCCTTACAAATTTCCCCCCCTACAAGGACTTCATATTGCATAGATAATGTCCATTGCATGTTGTCCAACCAAGTAATAAAGTATGAGATTATATGCATCGGAGACCATAGGCTCACGAATGGGACATTAGAAGTCAATCCCCCCATGTCACAGGTGAGGAAACAGGAAATGAGAGGACAATCAACTTGCCTTGGGCCACACGGTAAGTACAGATCGGAGGCCAGATTTGATTTAAGCTCTTTAAGTCCACTGGGATGATGATGAAGAAGATGATGGTGATGATGATGGTGGTGATGGTGAAGAAGATGATGAAGAAGGTATGAAAGTGATGAGATTCTAACAAATGCATGTTTTAGCTGAGTAAATGAACTGAATGTGGAAAAACATTTAATGAAAAACCATGCTTCCCTAGTTCCCTAATTCTACTTAGGAGGGTTTGATTGCTTTCTTCACAAACTTCCCTAAATTCTAACATAATAAATACTTTGAAGTAGGCGCTCGTGTCCACCTGCCTAGGGGCCCATCTGCCATCTCATGGTCACATTTGAATAAGGACCCCACTTTCCTTCCTGCCAACATGATGGCGACTGGGAAACCACCATGAAGCCCAGTATGGGAAAAACCATTCTAGTTTTGCCAGAGGTCTGTGAGCAAGCCCACCTTCCCCACATAAAATTCCATTTTTTTTCCTGACTAATTCCTGAAAGTCACAAAGAGAATGAAGAAACTCCCACAATTGTGCTGCATTTTATTAAAAAATAAGGCCACATCAAATGTGTACTGTTCTACTGGGAAACTGTGATTTAGTAGGTAGAGAATTATGGAGTTACTATCAGGAAGTCACCTTACCTTTCTTTTTTTCACTTTTTTTTTCACTTTACCTTTCTGAGACCATTCACTTACTTTAAAAATGGAAATGATATCTCAATTGTCTTCCAACTTAAATGAATTGATAATTATAAAGGATATATGAAAAGTTATCTGTCATTGCTATGACTCCAGGTAGGATTGAATACATCCTTCTTATCCTTGGCCTGTGGATAAACTCTGACTATTAGTTATCAGACTTTCATTAGTCCTTTCTTTTTACCCACTATTTGTCTTCCAAGTTTATGAGCATTGTATTAGATGAAGGATTAAAATGGCTGGATCCAACCCCTTCATTTTACAGAGAAGGAAGCTGAGGCTCCTTGGGAGGCAAGGTTATTTGTCCAAGTTATACAAGTAGTAAGTGACAGACTCTTGAGTCTAGAGCTCCTGACCCCATATGTTAAGATTTTGCACCCTTCCACCTCGGTGCCCATCCACAACAGGAAAACTACTGGTAGAAGCCATCTTTTCAAAGCAAAAATAAAGGAATCAGAGTTGGCAAGTTCTAAGAAAACTACTGGTCTACATTCTGACCCAAATCTCTTTTTTTCTATAGATTTCACTTTTTTAAATGACTGACTGAATGAACAAAAGCATTCATTAAGTGCCTCCTTATTCCAGGATGGTTTAAAGGGCTGTGGATACAAATACTACAGTGAGACAGTCCCTGCCCCTCAATGAGCTCATGATAGGAAGATTCTACATGTCTGGGAGAACAGTAGCCAGAAAGGGGCTTTTTTGTAGGAGGAGACACAGAGAAGGGAAGGGAACACTAGCCCAGTCAATCAGCACTCTTTTCTCAGATTGGATGATGACATTGATTTGAATATCATGTCCTGAGGAAGAAGACAAAGCAAAAGGAAAAAGGGGAAGTTGCCAGGCTTGGACATAGGGGTCCAGACAGTCTAGGAGGAAGGTTTGGGTCAATGGCTTTGGTGGGACATCTCAAACCCAAGGACGATTTCTAAAATTCAATGGATTACCTGTTCCGGGGAGACAAGCAGGGTCCTGGAGGAGTTCTGGGGTGTGGAGTTGGTGAGAAGAGTGTGAGCCACAGATCAGATATGGAAACAGAAGTGAGGGAACTAGGGGCATTTGTACAATAGCATCTTCCTCTATGGGGTACCAGAGCCAGTAATCCAGCCAGCCTCGGGTTTGGAAGCTATGCTTCTTCCTTATGACCAGTGGGTCTTTTAATCTATAGAGATGTGTGTGTGTGTGTGTGTGTGTGTGTGTGTGTGTGTGTGTGTGTGTATCTGGGTATTCAACAGTAGAGACAAGAATGGACTCATTTTTTCCACTCAGACATCCTCCAAGAGAAGAACAACCAGGTAGAAAAGGATCTCCCCAAAGCTTGCAAAGATTGTTAATTCTTCCTGGTCTCCCAGATTCAATTTTTGCTAACGAACTATTACTTAGAACAACCTTATCTCAAGGAGCTGAGAGGAGCAATTTCTGACTTCTTTCGGATAAGGTGGGGCTGGAAACCCTTCTGTTTTATTGTTCTGTCTCATCTTCTCAATTTCCCATTCAGCCATTTGTAGAAAAGGACAAAGGCAGAATGCTCAAAGAAATAGCTTTTGTTTAATAATCATGGAATCCACTTGTGTTGTTTCCATTGTTGTTGAAAGAGGGCAAAATGAAGCAAATGAATAAAACAAAACCATAAGCAGCTTAAAGTGATTTAGCCTATTCCCCAAAGCATCCAAGCAAAGAAAGTCCCTGGCTGCTTCTACCTGGCTTTAGAACATTTGTTCCAGAGGGCATATGTTTGCTGTATATTCTCTTATCTATCCATCCATTTATCTGACTGAACATCTGTCTGTCTCTCTCCCATCGTTTATTTGATTTGCTCTGATTCTCATTCATTCTCTTCTTTCTTTCCTTTGATTCCATTTTTCTCACTCTTTCAATCTTTTTATCTTAATTCATCTTAATTTTCTTAATGTTTAATTCTCATTATGTTTCATCCTGTCATTCTTTCTCATTCAATCAATCATTCATTCATTCTCTCTCTCTTTCCTCTCCCCTTCCTCTCTTATCAAGAAGTAAGTTAATACCCAGGGTGATTATATATGCTCCAGTACCCACAGGACACCAATCATAACAGTTAAGATAGAAATACGAATAAACGATAAAGGCCAAACAGGTCTTTTTTATTTAACATAAGGCAAAGAAGCTATCAGGAGCTGATGAATATTGTCCCCTAACTGTACAAAGTAGAGATCGCATGTCTTCCAAATATCCGAACATCAGATGGAATGCCATGAAAATAAATAACTTCTACAATAAACAGATGAAAACATATCAAACTGTTATCTCTTTAAACATATTGTAAATAAAAAAAATTACCAGTCCTTCTATACAATAAATATTCAGAAACCATTGACATAGTTGAAATGCACTCATATAAATTAACAACTTAATTAGTTAAAGCACTGCTAGGGGGATGCGCAGGCTCCCCCCCGAACCAAACAAATAGACAAAATAAAACAACAGCAACCACAGAGCACAAGCATGTTTAAACCAAACAGGCTTTAGGATATCTCGGCTTTCAGATGATGTTTCTTTTTTAAAGAAAAAATAGTTAAACCATTGTCAATATCTTGTTTTCCAAGCATTTAAATAGAAGGGGGAAATGAGGGAGGGGATGAATCCAGAAAGAAAAAAAAAAAACCAACCCAAAACAAAAACACAATATTCACTTGAAATCTAAAAGAGCGAGCAAATGAGCAAATATAGCCCAAGCGGTGTTTGTCTCTGCCCATGGAGATGGGGACTTCTAACCATTCATTTTCTTTGACCTACACAACAGCTCCTCCAAGATACAGGGTTTAATTTAAACCCATACAACTCCCTCCCCCGGCCCTCCTCCCACATCTTCAAGTTTTCATTCTATGTGTAGGTTTTGGGGGTGACTCATTTTTTGACATCAAAGAGGAAGGATGCCAGGGAGCCCACAGGGAGGGAGGCGTTTACAGGGAGATGGATGATTGGAATCCAAGTTCAGTACAAATTGGAACCTCAGAGGGGGTGGAGACTCCAGCTCATACCTTGCTTAGGATCATAGATCTAAATCAAGAAGAGCCCTCTGAGGCTGGCGAAGGTAACCTCATTTTACAGATGAGTAAACTGAGGCCCAGTGGAATAATAAAGGGACTTGCTCAAAGGTCACACAGGTAGCAAAAGGATGGTCAACATTTGAACCCAAGCCTTTTGACACAAGATTTAGTTGTTCCCTTTCCATTGCACCAAAGGAGGACAAACTTCTGTTCAGGAGAACCTCTGGAGAAGAGAGTATAGGATTCAATCCTCAGGCACATCCACACAATTATTCTTTACACAAGTAAAGTGATCTCAAGTCAGTGTCTGAAAAAAAGGCTGGTCTACACTTTAAGGGGTCTCTGCCAAGACAGTCACAGGTAACTACCGTATCCCCCAGCAAAGTCTCCCCGTTTCCTTAAACACGCCTTGGATGCAAAAGCATTTTCAAGGCATTGGAATGATTTCATTGGGTTCCTACAAATTTTAGTTCCCTCAGAGAAAGGTGAACTCCACCAATAGAGAGATGTAGGTATATAACATATATAAAGTGGTCCAAGTTTACATATTCATATACACATGTGGGGTGTATATATATATATATATATAATATACACTGGATGTGTGTATGTATGTATATGTACATACACACATGTGTGTATGTGATCTATTCATAGATATAATTTTCCAAAAGTATCCTAAGGACAACAATGAGACAGCTTCAAGAAAAACCAAGTTCAGATGGAATCAAGCTGCATAAAACTAATTGGACTCATACTTAGAAGCCGGCTATCTACAAGCATGGAACCTCATGTGTTCCCCCCCAAATACATAAGAAATGGCCAAGATTGAATTAAAATTGAATTCAAATCAGTGTGTTTGTGTGTGTGTCTGTTGATTGTCATCTTAGAAATATATATGTCTCCTGTTGCTGGGTTTATTTTTAATGACCAAATGAAACAGGTTTTCATTTCTCTTTGCTTCCTGCTATATTATTCCCCATTCGATCCCACCCTCCCTTGTCTAAGAACTTCCCAGATTGTCTTTCGGAGATGAGCTTTTCAGGTTAGAACACAGAATCAGGTGCCGTTTCTCCCTTGGTCCCTTATGAAGGACGCGGGTCCCAGAAATTGGCCAATTTCTTTTTCTGGAACCCCCCTGTTCTTCTCAGGAACAAAATAGAACTGATTTCCTTTTGCCCAATTTTAATGCCCCCCCCCCCTCACCGAGGTGAAATCTTTCACTAGAATTTTAAGAAAATTTGGATCACCGGTGAGAAATCAAGTTCTCGCCCTCTCTCCTACTCGGCTTTGGAGTAAGTGGTAGAGAAGTCCCAGCAAAGAGGAGCGGGGAAGCGCTCGGAAGCCCTGCCTGTTGCCCCTTCTCCTTCTTTGCTACGCAGTGGCCGTCCTCCCCCACAGAGACACAGCCTCCCCTTCCCTGCCAACAAGGGTGAGGCTGCAGTGGCCACCCAGACTCTGCCAGGACAGCTGCTCTATCTATCTTTGGTTCAGTTTTGTCTCTTCCCCACTGGTACTCGATACCCCCGTATGTGTATGTGTGTGCATGTGTGTACACACACACACATGTATAATTATATTTGTATATGAACACACACATATATGTATTGATATAAACATACATATAGAGAGAATCCTACAGATTGACAAGGTTTAGAAAGCCTTAATATTTTACACCACATTTTAGTGACGAATTTACTTTTTACCCAATTATTAGCAAATTGTCCCAAGATTATTTTTTTCTTTTTGCAATTTGCAAACAAGTCTGTAAAAAAATTATATCTGTATAAAAAAAAGCACATACATGAATAACCCATAGCGATACTAGGCAAGCTAAATATTGTGGAATAAATTAAAGAAAACTTAGCTATAATCATGGACTTTGATATTTATAAAACAAAAGATTTTTTTGTCTTTTTTTTGCATCTCAGTTAATACAAAGAAACACAGGCAGGCCCACAGACACACACACACGCTCACATTCACACATACATAGAGTTTTGGCTGAAGATACAAATAAAAATAAAGGGGTTACACCCCCGTCCCCTTGCCCTCCCTCCCCCCTCTCTCCACTTCACTGATTTTTTTCTCTTCTCATCCCAACTTTTTGACCGAAAGAGAATTCTGTGGGAACCCTTGAACCCATGCCAGTGACCATTGGCTTGCAGGTCGCTAAAGGCCGGGACCTTCACAGCGTGTCTCTGATAGCGCGTCTGTTATTGGAAGCTGCCACCGGCCGAGGATTCTCGCTATCAAAGCCCCCCCGGCCCCGTTTCACCTGTGGGGGCTGACGGGCGGGGGGGCAGCTGGGGGAAAGAGGAGCCAAGAGGAGGCGCGGGATCCCAAGGGACTTTAGAGAGGGCCTTCCCGAGGAGTCCCGGGCCTTTCGAGCTCAGTCTCAACATGATCGCTCGATGGATCCCCACACAATCCAAAGGGAGAGCAAAAATAAACTCACACCCTCTTTAAAAATACTGTGTTTTGCACACAAACATTCATTATTTTAGGAACATTAAAAACGACAGCCTGAAGTTCTGAAAATATCTACGGACATGATGCAATGGAGGTCTGCGCACACACGGGGCGGGTCTCCGCGGGTGTACGTGTATGTTTGTGTGTGCCGTGCGTGCACACACACGTGGTGCATATTACTTGCACGCACAGAGACGGACAGGTACGCACACGCATAGACGGACTGCCAACAGTGTACAACTACTGGCCGGCCGGCAAGAAATGGCCCCCCCGTTTCCCGGCCGTTACTCCGGAGAGGGCGTTCCTCGGCGCCCACCTCCCTGACCCTTGCCCCCGCAAGCCTGACCTGTCGCCTCGCGATGCTCCCCTCACAAACAGACTGTTTAAAGGCTCACACAAATGTCTTTGGTGTACGTGTCTATTCATTTGTAAGGTACAAAATAATAATAATAACAATAATTAGAATTAGAATAATAAAAATAGCTATTCTGTGTGCGCTAGCAGTTCTTCTATAGCTCACATGAAGTGCAGCTCTTGCCCCCCCCGCCCCCCCCCCGAAAATACTTGTTAAATAAGGATTAGACAAGTCAAACATCATCATAGTGCAAATAGTAAACAATCAACGACAACAACAAGAACAACAACATTTACAAAAGATAGAACTGTTTGCATCAAACAGCTTTCCTTTCAAGTATCTCTCCTTGAAGCAAAAAAAAAAGAATCCTCTTACTTCCCATACAAAAATCGAAGTCTTTCTCTTTGTTCTCTCTCAGGTAAACAGTTTCAAACCGATGGGTTGCATAGTTCTAGGATCATGAGCACCTTAACGAAATGTGGCGTGGTAGTTCTCCCTCCTCCCGTGTTCCTTCGTCTCTCCCGCAGCCTTGCTTGCCCGCTCTCGCTCGCTCTCTCTCTCTGCAGAAAAGGGGGCACCCCTGCGCCCCGCTTTCTCCTGCCCCGGCCAGGCCACGGGCGGCGAGGAGCCTCCCCCACGGCCCTGCCCAGAGATCTCGCCATAGACATGGGTATCCACGTCCTACGCATCTCTATGTGCGTCTCCGGCGGCAGACGGGCGCCGGTGGCCTTGGCGCGCTGGGACCAGCGTCCCCGGGACCGGCCGCTCCACGGCTTTCTGGATGCTCTTGGGGATGGGGGGTCCGCGTGACCGGCAGTTAGGGGGGGGCGAGAGGGCGGGGAAGGGGCGAGGCGGCCGGTTTGTTCTCCCTAGGAAGAAGGGAGGAGAGGGACTCCCCTCTTCTTCCTCCCTTCCAGGGGCCCCCCCCACTCCTTCTTCCCCGCGCCCGGGCCGAGGAGGCTCTGCTTTTCCCTTCGTGTGTCTTCAGCCGATTTCATGGAAAGTTTCCCGGAGACCCCCCCCCCGCCCGAAGGAGGCTCCCGCGTCTCGCCGTCCGTCCATCCCCCCCAGCCCCAGGGGCCCCTCCACCCGCCAGGCCGGGGAGGGCCTAGGAGCAGCCGCACTCCTCCACTATCATGTTCTGGATGTCTTTCTTGATGATGTTCTGGCCATCGTCGTAGTAGAGCATGGACATGGGCCGCAGCTTGGTGGGCACGCAGCACGACTTGAGGTTGGAGAAGGGGCTGTGCCCCCTCATGCGGTAGTGGTTGATGACGGTGGAGTGGAAGGACAAGGACGAGCCGGAAGTGCCCGCTATGTGGCTGGGGCACTCGCCCTCGCAGTAGTTGGCGTGGTAGCCGGTGGGCGCAATGATCCAGTCGTTCCAGCCGATGTCCTTGAAGCTGACGAAGAACTGCTTTTTGCAGCAGATGTTGACCTTGCCGTCGCACTCCAGGCCGCGGCGGCGGCGGCGGTGCGGGTGGTCCTCAGACTGGCGGGCCTGCATCATGAGGAAAGGCTTGTGGGTCTGCTCTTTCTCCTCTTCCCCTCCTGCGCCGCTGTCACCGGCTTCCTTCTTCCTGCCTTCTGCCTCCTCCTCCTTCTTCTTCTTCTTTCCCGACAGCACCAGGCTGGCCCCCGTCTCCTGGCACTGGTCACAGGCGATCCGCACGTCCAGCGAGCTCTTGCCCTGGTCCAAGAGGCGCTGGATGCTGCTGGAGACCGGGAAGATGTGCCAGGTGCTCTTGCGGGCATCGACCGCCTTTTCAGAGATCAGCAGCTCGCTCTTGTCCCCCCGCAGGCCCACCTCCTCGGCCTCGTCCGCCCCGTCCCCGTCGCCCTGGGCCTGCTTCTGGTTCTGGTACAGTCGGATGGTGACTTTGGTCCTGGTCCGGTTAGCCTTGGGGACTTTCAGGAAGAGCCAGATTTCCGCCCGCTCCACCACCGAGAGGTCGCTGCCTTCCTTGGAAATCTCAAAGTGGAGCGTCTTCCTGGGAGTGCCTGCAAAGGCCAAGAGAAAAAGGGGGAACCGATTAGTGGGGGGCTGGGGGCACAGAACCGACCGAGGGGGGGGTTATGGGGCTCGCGTCAGGGCCTGCTCTCCTTCAGGAGAAAAGGGGACCAGAGTCCGCCACAAGTGGGGAGATGTCTGGATGTCACTGGAGAAATGGGGGAGCACCAAGTGGGGGGGCTGGGAGCACAGAACCGACAGAAGGGGGGTCATGGGGCTCGCATCAGGGCCTGCTCTCCTTCAGGAGAAAAGGGGACCAGAGTCCACCAGAGGTGGGGAGATGACTGGAGAAAAGGGGGAGCACCGAGTGGGGGGCATAGGTTCCCCAAGCATCAACACAAAATGTAAGCAAAGCTAACAAAGAAGGGAGCGAGCGCTGGGACGCAAGATGCTTTTACAAGGATGGTAAAACCGCGTTTGCTCCTGTGACTGGGGAAAATGTACAACATTACACTAAGAAACAGAAGACACCGGGGCCTCGGCCTGAGACCTGGCCCTGCTGTCCCACACTGGGCAAAGGGAAGCTCCCCAGCCTTGAACAGCCCCAGGATGCACAGGGGACTCCATGGACACAGCCAGATCCGTCTCTGTCCGTCCGTCTGTCTGTCTCGACAGCTTCTCGGGGATCCAACAGGGCGCTGACATCCTGCCCCTGAAAATGCCCCCCCCGATGGGTCAAATACCCTCCTTTATGCCCCTGACAGGGCGTGCCCATCGGATACAGGACGCCATTGGAGGTCGGAGCTGCCACGTTCCAGTCCCTCCTTGGACATTATCTGACTGGCGACTCTGGTCACTTAAGGTCACAACATGTCACCAGTCTGGACAGCAGGCACTTGTCACACCTATGAAATCGTGGCTTGAGATTCATCCCATCCTGCTCTGAGCCCAACAAAACCGAAGCAGAAAGCATCGGGAGCCACATGTACACGTAAGCTGTGCTAGCACACATGCGTTTGCAGTGAGGATTGCATGCACATACGTGGCTCGTCTGTGTGCACATGTGTTACATGTGGGTTTAAAGGGCACCTGCACAAAGCTAGACCCGTGAGACAATCTTTGCCTTCACACATACAGCATGCAGACCCGCCGTGCCCATGGGTGTGACACACATAGGTGTGGCCAGGTGACACACACGCGACAACACGCCAAGCGTGCAAGCTGCCCTTGCGTGTGCCCAGGAGCCGAGACATTCACGTACCACGGAGGTACACGTTTCTGAGTGTGTCCGGGAGACTTTTCCAGGGGAGCCCCAAGGTCAGAGCGATTTCCTCAATTCGACCAAGAGTTAGTAAGTGCTGGATGGAACCCATGACAACAAAAGCCCCTTGGGAGGGGACCCTAAGACTAGCAGTCTTTAGTAGCACAATGTTGGGGAGCACTGTGGGAGGATCAACGGGCTTGAAGTCGGGAGAGAGCTTGGTTCTCACCTCCGAGGCTGCTGTGGAATCATGACCAAGGGCTCAGCCTCAGTTTGCTCCAATGTAAAATGGGCATAAGTTGGCACTGCCCACTCCACAGCTGACGTAAGGGAAGTGCTCTGCAAACCTCACCCTCCATGAGGATGGCAGCTATGATTCTACAAGCATACCCGTCCATCTTTCTGTCCACCCTCAATTAGGCTCAAATTAACTTATTTCAGCAAGCATTTGGGGCACTGCCTGGCACTGTACTGGGCACTAGGGAGAAGATAAGGAAGAAATAAGGAGCTGCCTCTGTCCTCAAGGGGCTTACATTCTCCTGGGGGTGTGGGGAGAGCCATAGGTTCCCCATGCATCAACACAAAATGTAGACAAAGTTAACAGAGCCATTGTCAGAGAGGGCAGGGGGTGCCTACTGGCCTCGGGGAGAGTCTGCTAGCCACACTTGCAGCCTCTCTCTAAAACTGGGGGACCTGAGAAAAAGGTCCTAGGCAATGGTCTCTGTACCCCTTTTGTGCCCCTTACAACTCACAGAGAGCCAGCCCGTCTCGGGGCTCACTCCGGGGCAATGGCCGCAAGACTGACCATCTGGCTGGTATGGGCCTCCCTGCGGCAGAAGGCCCCCTATTTGTGGTGATTTTCACCCCCTTTGACACTCCCGGCACTGTATATAATTCTGGCTGTAGGGAATCTGGGGACCAGACAAATGAACCCCATAGTGCCCCGTACGGTCCCATTGCGGGGGCGGGGGCCCCCCCTCGGGAGTTGCCACTGGGAGCTACTTTCCTTAGAACGTTTCTCACCTTTTGGGGAGATGTTCTTCCACAAAGGAAAGGACGGCCACCAAGGCTGAGCGCCCTGTTTTAGGATGAAGCAAGAACACAAGCCCATCGGGCGTCAGAGCGCTCCACGGTGTGCCCAATGCCAGGGCCGGAGGAGCCTGCTAGCTGATTCCCACCAAATGCCCTCCCCCGCCCCTCCAGGGGGGCTGCCAGCTCTGCCCATAACAAGCTGCCTTCTGTCTGCCCGGGCTCTGAAACCCTAACCACGGCAGGGTGTCAATGGAAAGGCCCAGAGACAGGAGCAGCTCTAACAGACCAGCCAAAGGGCACCGGCTCGCTCCGCTTTCTCTGGGAAATGGAGAGCCTGAAACTGTAGCCGTGGAATCATCCCAGGATGTGAAAGTACACCTGGTTTCAGTCAGCTCATTCCCACAGACTTGCTGCTGCCTGGTCTTGAAGGGAAGGCTGGTGGGGGGGAGGGACTGGGGAGGGGGAGAGGCTGGGGGAGGGGAAGGAGGCTGGGGGAGAGGCTGGGGGAAGGGAAGGAGGCTGGGGGAGGGGAAGGAGGCTGGGGGAGAGGCTGGGAGAAGGGAAGGAGGCTGGGGGGGAAGGGACTGGGGAGGGGAAGGAGGCTGGGGGGAAGGGAGCCGGAGATGGCCCAAGAAGAACCAGTCTCCCCCAAAAGCAGCCAGTTGGCTGAGTACAGGACGTGCTCCATTCTCCCCAAGGACCTTGCCCATTCCACTCCCGAGAGACAGCTAAGGAGAGCCAGAATCCCACACGCTGCTTCTGAACCTCAGCCTTCTCATTGGACAACTGGAAGAGTCATGAATTGGGGGGGGTCCCAGTGAGGGAGTCCCAGGTCCTCAGTAAAGGACAGTTCTGGTCAGACGGGTCAGGGGGCCCCATCTGGTCTTCCTTGGTCATCTGTTCCCCAACCCTCCTTGAAGCCCAAGGTTCCTTGTCTGTGCCCCAGAAAAAGACCCCTCAGTTTAGTGACCAGCAGAGTTTGGCTTGGATTCCTGGTCCACTCTCACCCCACAGACCCTCACTGCCTCCCTCAGAGTGGACAAGGACTCGGCGCTGTCCTATGGGGAGCCCGGCCCACTGAGGCCCAGGGAGAGGAAGAGCCTTTCCGGGCCCAGAAGCCCAAGTCGAGCCTGAGCACACACAGAGCCCCCCAAGATAGGAAGTGTGAGAAGGGAGGCTTGAACCCAAGGCTTCCTCCCCATGCCCGTGCCGTCGAGCTCAAAGGGAAGCGGGAGCTACTCAACCGGACGCGGGCAGATAGTACCATTACCTGAGCATTGCTTGTTCTGGTACCTATCTCCCAGCTGTGTTTTCAGCTGGTTTGCCCAGCCTGGCAGGGGCCCCGAGGCTGGCGTTTGATCCCCGTGCCCTGTGCCCCCTGCTGCTAGGTTACAAGGAGATCTCAGCCCCCGGCAGCTGGACTGGGGAGCAAGTGATTTTGAGCATCATGGAAACAAGGAAGATGGGAAAAGCGCTCCATGGAAAGGGGCTCAGTCTTTCCAGCTGCTGCTCCACCCAGGCCCCAGAGCAGGAGGAACTCCCTTGCCTCCCAATGGCCCCTGGTCATTTGCCCTCTTGCACTGTGTGAGTGGAGTGAGGTCCCCACTGGCCCCGGGGGTGCCCATTTAATCTCCAGGACGGACTGCTAGCAGCACCTTCCATGTGCTTGTCCCCCCTCCTATTTCTGACAGTTGGACTATCCCCTCCAAATATCCCCCTCCCCTGTCAGTTCTGTAGCCTGGAGTCCATTTCTGGAACTGCTTGAGAATATAATCCAGAGAATTTTCTCAGAGAAGAAAAACAGCAAACACCCCCCCCCCCACCAAGAGAGCAGGCCCCAAAGCCCGAGGGGCCTTTTTCTGGAAAAAGGGGGGGCCCAAAGCCCAGGAGAAAGAGACCCAGGGACTCCCCGGCTTCCTCGTGGCTGCTTTATCTACAGGTACCTTGTCTTTTTAAGTTTTCTACCAGCCATGAGAATGGAGGGCAGATGTTTTCTGATGCCCACAGAGAAGATAGAAGAGGAAAGGGAAAAAGGCACCAGGGAGAGAGTCAGGGCAGCATGGTGACCCCCTGTTGCTGGGGGGAGGGGGCAAGGCTAAGGGGTTTATCTCTGGGGGTCTCAGTGACCCTATCTGTAAAATGAGAGGGTGGGCAATACTCGGAGCCAGCCCAAGGGAGCCTTCGAGCTGAAATCTCTGCTGCCAGGAAGACAGGAATTGTATTTTGTCAGGCTTTGGTGTTTTCCAGACAGAGACAGAGACAGAGACAGACAGACAGACAGACAGAGAGACAGAGAAGAGGGAGAAGAACAGAAGGAAGTGAGAGGGGAAAAGGAAGGCAAAGGCCAGAGAAATATAAAAGGAAAAGGGGAGGGAGAAAGGGAAGGAAGGAGGGAGGGATGGAGGGAGGACACGGAGAGATGGAGGAATGGAAGAGAGAGAGGAACAGAAGGGGTTAGATGGGGAAGGGAGGGGAAAGGGGAAAAAGATATAAAGAGAAAGGAGGAGGGAGGGAGAGAGAGAGAAAAAGAAAGGGAAAGAGAGGGGGGAGGGAGAGGGAGAAAGAGGGAGGGAGAGGGAGAAAGAGGGAGGGAGAAACGCCTTTGATATTGTTAATGTATTAAAATGGCCCAAGCAGCCTGCTGGAGTCCCAGCAGCCCAGCAGGTGCCCGGAAGCTCTCTGCCTTTATCCTTTTCTCTTCCAATGTGACTCTCACTCCCACCTCTGCCAGCCTCAGACGAGCCCAGGGCTCTCTCAGGGCAGCCTTTCCGGGCCCAGAAGCCCAAGTCGGGCCTGAGCACACACAGGTGGGAGGGAGAAGGGGGATATTCCTACTGCTAGGTCCCTCCTCTTCCCCTCCTTCCTCCCCCTTCCCTCCTCCTCCTCCTCTTCCCTTCCCTCCCTCCTCCTCCTCTCCCCTGTCAGTCTTGGGAGGGCCATGAGAGCAGTGATCTGGGACCCGGGCTGGCCTGGGCTCCCCTCCAGGTGCCCGCTCTTCCATCAGCTTCCTCTCCTCACTACTTTTGCTATTTTTTCCCTGGCCCTGGCTCTCTGGAAGGCGGGCACCATCACCAAAGGCATCCTGCCTCATGAGCCTGCTCATCTCTGCCACTGACTGAGTCACCAGGCAGGGAGACCCACGCAGGGGAGGAGGGGGGGAGGGGAGCTGGCTGCCGCTTTGGGCGTTCTCTCAGGCCCAGGTGCCCACTCCAAGGCTGAAGGTGGTCCAGAAGGAAGAGCCCTAACTGCCAGCCTCTCTCTTCCCCATCCCTGCAGATCAATGGGGCAGAGCTAGAGAGGGACCAGCTGCTGAATGAATATCCCAGCACACACAGCTCTCAGTTCTTTCCCATCCTCCCATCCCAGCAGGGTTCTACTCCACGGAATACTAAAACAGTTTTGGTTGGATGATGTCATTGACAGAAGTCATCCCCTTCTCTGATTCCTGGCACCCTCAGAGACTTTGCTGGTGTCCCAGAGCCAGGATGTGTAAGGGGCAAGACTTGAATCCAGATCTTTAGGCTTCTAGGGCAGCTCTCTGGCTTAGGGCCTCTGCTGCCTAAGGAGCAGAGGAAGGGACAAGCTATTGGACTGTTTCATGCCCCTGGGGGCAGCTTTCTAAGGTTACAAAGCAAAGTTTTTTTTTTAAATGCCTCCCTGGCAGCTCCCTACTCAGATAGAATCTTGGGCTTCTAGACTGGGAGGCTACAAGGGACCTGAGCAAGTCAATCCTCTCATTCTGCAAATGAGAGAACTCGGGTTCTAAGAAGTGACTTCCTCACAGTGGGTCACACAGTTGGTAATGAGAGTGGTACAATAATAATCTGCATAGGTGCTTAAGTTGTTCATCCCACTGGAGCCTCACAACTCAAGGAGGTAGGTGTTATTATCATTCCCATTTTACAGATAGAGAAACCGAGGCAGAGAGGCTCAGGGACTTGCCTCTGCTCACATGGGCACTAACCTATCCACTTCCCTGTTGTGCCACAGAGGTCCGCTCAAAAAATCATAAAGTTAATAATAGAAAAGGAGAGCAAGATAATCATCATAATAAACAATGATTTTATCCAAGTGTGTGACAGTCTGCCAAACATTAAGCATAAAATAACACAAGCGGAAGAGCAACCAGTTCCAGGACCTTTTCCATCTGAAATCCATTGAGAAAAAGCCATACAATGAGCAGTGAGAATCACAGGAACAGAGGCTGGGTGGTGTGCTGAGGGGCCATCGACCTTGAAGTTGGGGTCCCTTGAGACAGCCAGTAGGGCTGTCTCAAGTCCCTTTGGGTCCTCAGCATGACAGCCAAATGTTCGGTGGCTTCCTGAAGACCCTAAGCTTTGGGGGAGCTGACCACACTTGTCAGTGTAGGGAATCTCCACACTCGAAGAGCCTTCCCGGATAAAGTCCCAGTCAGGCCATGGAACAACAGCAGCAGCAGTGACCACCAGCCAGCACATGTTTGCCAAGGGCTTTAAATCCTTGTTCCACTCTGACCCTGACGATGCTATAACTGGGACTGGGGAGAAAAGCTACCTGCTTTCCTCTGCCACTGTAGTTCTTGGGTTTCCAGGGTGACTGGGGGGGGGTCCTGGGTTCTTGTCATTGATATAGAAGATTTAAACTAACATGGGAGAGAAAAGGAAAAATAAAGAAAGCTCCCTCCCTCAGGCAACTTAGATTTTAAATTTCCATCCTGGGGCTGCTAGTTAGTGAGGGGCCACAAAGTTACAGACAGTAAATGCTACTGGAAGCCTGAAGTCCCTCACAAGGTGCCCCTGCAAATCTCCTCCCAAGAAGGGAACCTACAGAAGACCAGGGTGAGGATGTGGGGAGTACTCAGGAGCACCCACAAAGGCTTATTGATTCTGCAAACTTTAGCCCTTGTTCCTTCCTGGAAAGACCAAGATTCTCCAAGATCTGGGTTTGAAGACTGATAGAGAGAAGGGAAATGCTAGGTGAGGCAGGAGGAAGTCCCCTCCCTGAGTATCACCCCCTCTTCCCCCAACTCCTAGCTAGAGGAGTTCCTAATTAAAAAGCTAATCCCCTTTAGTGGCTTCCTCAAATGCTGGGATTTCCCCAAAGTATCTCATATTAAAGCTAGGTCCGTTAGGAAGGCTTGTGTCTTTAGGATGGAAAGGGCTCGGAACCATGAGGCAGCCCTGGCCTGGGGGGCCCCAAACCCACCAATGGCAGCCACCTGTCACTGACCAACACCATTCTCCAAGGAAGCTGCTAGAAAGACAGGGCACCCATGCTCCCAAATACCCAGAGGCAGAGCAGGGTTATACATGTTATACACAAATACACACATATCTATCAATCATCTATCATCTCTATATATCATTTATTTATCTATATCATCTATGTCTATCATCTATCATCTATTATCTATCATCTGTCTATCTATCATCTATCTGTCTATCACTTATCTAGTATCTCTCTCTCTCTCTCATCTATCTATATCTATCTGATTGTTCAGTTATCTCTCTCCTGAGAGTAAGAAAAAGTGGCTCCATTTGTGATCCTGCCTTTTCTTCCCCTTGCCCTCCTCTTCCAAGGAGTTCAGGCTCCCTCTCTTTCCCAACTTCCCCAAAGGGGCCAAGGACCCACTCATCAGTCAGCCAGTGGTCAGAGGCACCGTCATTGGCCATGGGGTACCCCGGGGTGGCGCCAATTCATGAAGAGGGACAATGGTGGTAGGGGCCATGTCGTAGTCAAACAACCAGCTCAGACCAAGCTCCCACAAGCTGCTAAATAAAACCCTTTGCATATGCATGGGCACACACACACACACTCACACTGACACTGACACTGACACACACACAGACACACTCACAAACACACACTCACTCCCTTTTAGAGTCTCACTATTGTTTGTGACACTTGGGAGTCTGCAGCGCTCCAGAGAGGGAAGGCAGCTCTTTGTGGGGCGGCCGGCCGCCCGGGTCGCTCAGCTCCCATTTCTCAGCTTCTGCGCTCGGTTGCTTTTCTAATGGAGAGCTGCTCACTAGCCTGCATCCCTGGGAAGAGTTTCCCAGCTCCCCACGGCCTGTCAGGCTGGTCTCCCGGGGGGTCCCCCGCCCTGCAGGGGAGGCCGAACTCAGGGTCTCCGCGCTCCCCTTTTTTATGGGTGGGAGGTCCAGCCTGGCCGCTCACTGGGACTGTGGCTTTGGGGGAGGGGGCACAAGTCTCCCCCCACACCTTAGCCCTCTGACCATCTGGCAGCGAGACTCGGGGCTGGAGCCCCAGCTGCTCGCAAGCGGGATGCGAAAAGTCTTTGCGATGCGCCCTCTTGTGGCCGGTCCCCTGTCCTAGGCGAGCGACCCCCACGGCATCGCGGCCCCTTGGGCAGAGCGCATCCCCACGGCCTGCGCTCCTGCTCTCACGCCCAGCACAGCCCGATCCCCAGACTCAGCCTGGGTCTCTAGGTAAGGAATCAATCAGCGGCTCCGACCTCCCCTAATCCCTCAGCAAACAATAGCCTCCAGGCCCCAGGATTGCAGGGACCTCCTCCTGCAGCTTTCTCCGCACTTTCTCCAGCCCCGAGGTTTCAGATTTCGCCTCTCTTTTCCTTCCTGGTTATCTCTCCCCTCCTCCTCCTCCTCCTCCTCCTCCTCCTCCTCCTCCTCCTCCTCCTCCTCCCTGCCTCCCTGGGGGCTGCTCTGAGCCGGTCACCTAGCTGGTTTCTAGCAAAGTTGCCAGCCTCATCCTCTGGCCTGGGCAGTATCCCAAAGCTTAACAGTTCACTGAGTAAGAAGTTGCCTGCTTTAATAAAACAACCCCATTGCCCCTCTCTCCCCACCCCCCCATAGTAACATTTGCAAAACTAGATGGAGCCACCTGCCAGGCTGAGTGAGGCTGTCCCCCCTTCCCCCCCCCCTTTCCCTCTCTCTACCTGCTCTCTGAAAACAGGACAATCCCAGGAGGCCACCTCTGAGATGGGGGGGAAGGCTCCAGAGCCACCCCGAGAGCTCCCCTAAGCTCCAGATGTAATTCTGGGTTGATAAGTGAGGGGGCAACAGTTTTATCTTACTGAATGGAAGAAATGGGGTGGAGGGCTAGATCAGCACACTTGTCCCTCTTCTGCCTGTCATTGGCTTGAAAAAAAAAAAAAAAGTCCATGATTGGGAAGAAAGCCTGGAGAAAGCCCTCCACCTGCCAAGAATGACATTGAGCTGAATAGGCTCCGGCATGGGGGCTTCCGAGTCCTCCCCACGGCCTTCCCTGTGGCCTAGGAAGCAAAAGCCAAAGAAATGGGCAAACGTGAAATCTGCGACCGGGCAGGGTGTGCCACAGGGCATTGTTCCATTGCCTCAAATTCCCACTGTAGAAAGGATTTCAGCAAGGAAGACCCTATCAAGTCTGGAGATCCCCAATGAGGTTACTTAGGCGATACCGTTCCCCTACTGTCCATCTCTATAGATTTTCTACTCTAGGATCATCAGAACAAAATCATCAGCCCCCCTGACCAATCCCGCACTGTCTCTGGGTCGAGGGTTTCCTAACCTGGGCCAGATGGCATAAAACCAGTCATGTTCCCAAATCAATAAAATCTATAGGAGTACAAAAGAAACCGACGATATTGAAATACAGCGAACAAACTTACAAAAACAAAAAAGTTCTCACAGCTCAGGTTAAGAACTCCTCCTGTGGAGCACACTTCCTTCTTTGGTGGTAAAGTTTACTCTATTGGAAGATGATGAAATGCTCTTATTCTTCTAGGGGGAGGATGGTTCAAATAAAACCAAAAACCTTTGCCACAGGCCCGCTCCCAAAGCCCCACTAATCCAGCCTCCCCAGCCTTCAAACCAAGAAGGCGAGAGCTTTCTATTGGGAGCTTGGGCTCTAGACAATGTGGGATTCATTTAACTCCTTAGTAAGATGGCTCTATTTCCCTCAAAGTGGCTGCTTAGCAGGTTAGGAAAGGCAAGGCCTGCTGGGAGGCAGAGAAGAGAGCAGTCTTGCTTTGATTTTCCAAAGGAAGAGGCAGAAAGGGGAGGGAGGGTGGACAACAGCAGAGCTGTCCCTGCTGATATCCCAGGAGCTGCAAGGCTCTGGCCCCCGATTGGTCTCAGTTTAGATGCTCCAAGGCCCTCTTGGGGCTAAAGAGCAAGCTGAATGCTGGGTCGGCTGGTGGTCAAAGGCACTGTTGCCATTGGCCTTGTGGTAGCCCAAGGAGAAAGAGAAGGGACGGTGAATCAGTCAGGTGCCCTAGCAGGTACAAAAAACCAGCCAGCACATTTCTTTGTGCCCAGGGCCCTAGGCTGGCAGGCAACAAGAAAATTTGTTGGAGATTTGCCCTGAGGACTCGCCCCCAGATCCATCAGGTCCAATGGACAAGAATTGTGGGGAGTCCCCAGCCACCCCCAAGTCTGAAGGAAGCCAGCACTAGGGACTGGGTGATGCTGGCCTGCCTGCAGACACTTCCTGACCTGACCCTTCTTTCTTGCCAACAGGACCTCTGAGTCAACAGGTTTTGGGGGGGCCCAAAGCCTTAAGGCTGGCCGGGATCGTGGGGAGAGCTGTGGCCGGCTTCTCTGAAGTGGCTGGAGCCCCTTTGCTGACCAAATGATCCCTGCTGAAGCGGGGCCAGTGACTCTGGGGTGGGGGTGGGGGTGGGGAGCCCTTTGCCTGCTGGGATCTGGGCACAAAATGCTCCCTCTCTAGATGTGCTGGGCCAGTCCAGGCTGCTCGCGGGCGCTAGCTGAGCCCGGGTCTCTTCTCCTCCATGGGACCAGCATGCACCAGGGGAGCCCCTCTGCGCCCCGCCAAAGCCCTGCCTGTGGGGCCCCCCGGGAACCAGGGCCCCGAACAGTATCTGCGAGCGGCCAGCAAGGTTGCATTCCTTGGCAGGGGGCGGCCTCTCCGAAACTTCCCCGAGAACAAGCCTCTTTTTTCCCGGCTTGCTTTTTTTGGTTCAGAGGGCAAAAGTCAGTGTTACAAATGTTACCCATGTGAATGCCAGCTCAGAGGGAGCTGACGGCAAGTGCGCCTGCCCCCAGTCCTCCCCAGCTAACGCCCAGGGTGTGTGTGTGCTACCAGGAGGCAGAGCCGAGCGGAGCAGCCTCCGGCTGGCCCTGCGGCCTCTGATTGTCGCTGCCCTGCTCCGGCTGCCCGGCTGCCCCGTCCGACTGTCCATCTGTCTGTGTGTCTGTCTCGGGCCGGCCTGCAGCATCCCGGGCTTCAGCCGCTCTGCAGAGCGGCCCGCCGGCTGCGGCGGCACCTCAGCTTTCAAACATTTCTTTCTTTCTTTCTCCGCCCCCCCC
>JAJPUD010006065.1:107225-139544 GCA_023553655.1 Myrmecobius fasciatus | reverse complement strand
ATCTAGTGTTTGATAAACCCAAAGACCCCAGTTTTGGGATAAAAACTGTCTTTGACAAAAACTGCTGGGATAATTGGAAACTAGTATGGAAGAAATTAGGCATTGACCCACACCTAACACCATATACTAAGATAAGGTCAAAATGGATTCATGATCTAGGTATAAAGAATGATATTATAAACAAATTAGAACAATGTAGGATGGTTTACCTCTCAGACCTGTGGAGGGGAAAGGAATTTGTGACCAAAGAAGAACTAGAGGTCATCATTAATCACAAAATAGATATGTTTGACTATATCAAGTTAAAAAGTTTTTGTACAAACAAAATGAATGCAGACAAGATTAGAAGGGTAGCAGTAAACTGGGAAAATATTTTTACATTCAAAGGTTCTAATAAAGGCCTCATTTCTAAAATATATAGAAAATTGACTCAAATATATAAGAATTCAAGCCATTCTCCAATTGATAATAGTCAAAAGATATGAACAGACAATTTTCAGATGAAGAAATTGAAACTATTTCTGGTCACATGAAAAGGTGCTCCAAGTCACTATTGATCAGAGAAACGCAAATTAAGACAACTCTGAGATACCACTACACACCTGTCAGATTGGCTAAAATGACAGGAAATGCTAATGATAGCTATTGGAGGGGGTGTGGGAAAACTGGGACATTGATACATTGTTGGTTGGACTGTGTACGGATGCAACCATTCTGGAGAGCAATTTGGAACTATGCTCAAAAAGTTATAAAACTGTGCATACCATTTGACCCAGCAATGTTTCTACTGGGCCTATATCCCAAAGATATTTTAAAGGAGGGAAAGGGACCCACATGTGCAAAAATGTTTGTGGCAACCCTTTTTGTAGTGGCAAGAAACTGGAAATTGAAAGGATGCCCATCAATTGGAGAATGGCTGAATAAATTATGGTATATGAATGTTATGGAATATTATTGTTCTGTAAAAAACGACCAACAGGAGGATTTCAGAGAGGCCTGGAGAGACTTGCATGAACTGATGCTGAGTGAAATCAGCAGAACCAGGAGATCATTATACACAGCAACAAGACTATACGATGATCAATTCTGATGGACATGGTTCTCTTCAACAATGATGTGATTTAAACCAGTTGTTCAGCGATGAAAATAGTCATATACACCCAGAGAGAGGCCTCTGGGAACTGAGTGTGAACCACAACACAGCATTTTAAAGCTTTCTGTGAATATTTCCATGCATTTTGTTTTCCTTCTTCGGTTGTTTTTTCTTCTCTTTCTAGATCTGATGTTTCTTGTGCAGCAAGATAACTGTATAGATATGTATACATGTATTGTATTTGTCATATAATTTGTCCTATTTAGCATGTATTAGATTACCTGTCATCTAGGGGTGGGGGTGGGGGGAAGGAGGGGAAAAGCTTGGGAAAAAAAAGTTTTTGCAAAGGTCAATGTAGTAAAATCACTCATATGTTTTGTAAATAAAAAGCTTTATTAAAAAAAACAAATAAAGAGATAAATGATGAAGGCACATACAGCTTTCCATCAAAAAAAAAAAGAAAGACTGATATGAAATATTAGAAAGTGAAATTAGCAGAACCAGAACAACATTGTACATAATACTGTACAATATTGTAGAGCAATTTTGTACAGTGATTTAACACTGAATGGCTTAGCTATTCTAAGCAATTCAATGATCTAAGACAATTCTGATGGGTACCATGGAAAATTCCATCCATCTCTAGAGAAAGAACTGATGTAATCAGTCTGAATACAGATTATAGCATCCCTTTAATATAGATAGATATAATATATGCATATGTATATTGGTAATATGCTTTATTTCACAAGTTCACTAATAAAAGGATATGCTTTGCATGACTGTCCATGTGCAACCCTGTATCAAATAGGTTTCCTTCTCAATCAGTGCAGTAAGAAGAGAAGAGAGAATTGGGAACACAATTTTTAAAACATATAAATATATAAATTGTTTTACATGTTACTGGAAACAATTTATTTTTTAAAATTTATCTGCAAAAAATGTATGTAATAATTTGATGGTCCCTCTGATTGGTCTCTTACTTACATGAAAATAATTAGAAGATTGAAGAAGAAATTTCTGCTGCATTTTTTTTTCTTTTTTGAGACAATTGGGGTTAAGTGACTCAACCTGGGTCACACAGCTACTAAATGTCTGAGGCTGGATTTGAAGTCAGGTCCTATTGACTCCAGACCTGCACACAGTACCTTTGCAATTCACCATATAGTTACATCTAGCTGTTATGCTTTTTCAATAAATTCTATGTATTTTTGTCATATTTATTGAGGACAATGTTTTGGAGGAGATCCTTTGAAGAAACATTTTTCTCAGTGAATCAAAAATTTTTTTCTGTAGTCAACTAAAATTAAGCACAATGAATTTTTGTATTGACCACATTTAGTTATTTGTATTATATAAATTTTGTCTTGCTGTGATTGGATTTCACATTTTTTCCCTCTAGTATCTATGTTGTCATTATCTGTGAGACAAATTTGCTATATTTTATAACTTATATATTTATAATTTCATCATCCATAGATTGTTATATTTTCTTTTTGATTTTCAGGAGGAGTAATACCTTTAATTTATTACATCTTTCTTTAGTAAGGGTTTTTATGTTAGAGTATAATATATAGGATATTAACATAGGAAATCTGTTCTATATTTAACTGTGCTTTCTTTGGGGTCCAGTATAATATTCTTTTTTTTTTATTTTGGACCAAATAATGGACCATAAGTATTTATTCCTTGTCCATTAAGTTCTGCCTGTACATTAAGTCTGGTTTCTTTAATAGCTATTTTTTACTCTGTGTTCTTTAATTATTCATCCTTCTGTGGTATTTATTATATTTTGGAGGGAAAAGATTATAAATATCTCTGACTTTTAAATTTACTTATTATTGAAACTATGAGATTTTTCCTTTTTGTACAATTATTCAATGTGTGATTATTAGTTGATATATACAATTATTCGATGTGTGATTATTAGTTGATATATTAAGACTGATATAATGTAAGTTTGTGGAGAACATTTTAGTATGATACAATGTCTTGATTAAATTCCTATTATTATTTTCTGTTGAATTCATTTTTTTCCTATAACATTACTACCACCACAACTTTAAACGATTTGGGGAAGAAAAAAGACAATCATAAACAGTTATTTCATTTTGAATGTATTTAGATTATCCTCAATTTTTGGTATTTTCTTTAAGCAACATATTGTTGGATCCTACTTTTTAATTCATTATAACTGTCATTTTATATCAAATTCAAGGCAACTGCGTTTTATAGGAAAGGAATATGTACTTTATTTTTCTCATAGCTATTTTTATTCATAGAAATTTAACACAACCACTCTAAGCAAAGGCTCTTTTTCTTATATTAATAAATGTAACTTGAACTTCTAATTAAGAAAGGAGCTGACCTATTATCTCTTGTCCCCTTGGATCTATTTCTTTCTTTTTCCTTCTCTGTCTCTGAAATGTGTTTATGAGACCACTGATAATTTAGCCAATTTAAGAATTGGGTGTTCTCAAATTTTGCCAATGACTCTTTTATCTTGATTACTTAAAAAAAAAATATCTTCTTGGTTGGGATACCTGTTAGTTTTTTGAAGATTTACTTTAAGTGATTATATTACTCTTTGAACTCTGTGAAGTCCATTGGTTATTCAAATATCCACCTTGTAAACAAACTACATTTGGTCAATTATGATTTCTTTTTTTTTCCCTTGTGAAAACATCTAGGCAATCTAGTATTTATTTCCAGCATAATTTCTGATAATTGAGTTAGTGAATTCAATAGATCTATACATATTTTGATCATACCAGTATTTTTTTTGTATTGCTTACCTAAGAGAAGTATTGACTCATAAGAATCAAGTTCTCAGAGCATGCATGCTTGGTGACACTATTTTGTTAAGTTCAACATGATAGAATGGAAGGGTACAACTTTTTTTATGGTGATAGTTTTCCTGGTATTGAACCAGCCCTGCTTTCCTGGTATAAATGCCACTTGGTCGTAGTGCATTATTTTGCTCATAAGTTTCTGTAATCTCTTTGCTAATATTTTATTTAAATTTTTGCATCAATACAGGGAGATTGGTCTATAATTTTCTTTCTGTGTTTTGGCTCTTCCTGGGTTAGTTATCAGTACCCTATTTGTGTCATAAGAGGAATTTGGCAGTACTCCTTTAGCTATTTTTCCAGGTAGTTTATACAGTATTGGAATGTATTGTTTTTTGAGTGTTTGGTAAAATTTCCTTGTAAATCCATCTGACCCTGGAGATTTTTTTTTTCTTAGGGAGTTCATTAATGGCTTGTGCAATTTCTTTTTCTAAAATGGGAATATTAAAGTCATTTATTTACTCTTCTGATAATCTGGGCAATTTATGTTTTTGTGAATATTCATCCATTTCAGACAGATTGTCAGATTTGTTGCCATAAAATTGGGCAAAATAAGCTCCTAATAATTGCTTTAATTTCTTTTGCACTGGTGGTAAATTCAACATTTTCATTTCTAATGCTGATGATTTGAGTTTTTTCCTTCCTTTTTCTTAAGAAATTAACCAAACCTTTAATTATTTTGTTATTCATTTCTAAACCCAAATCTTAGTGTTATTTATTAGTTCCATAGTTTTTTAGTTTCAATTTTATTAATCTCTCCTTACAATTTTAGAATTTCTAATTTGGTATTTAATCAAGGGATTATAATTTGTTCTTTTTCTAGCTTTTTTACTTGTATACCCAATTCATTGATCTCCTCTTTATTTTATTCATGTAGGTATTTAGAGATATAAAATTTCCCCTAAGAACTGCTTTGGCTGTACACCATAAGTTTTGATATGTTATCTCATTATTGTCCTCTTGGATGAAATTATGAATTGTTTCTGTGATTTATTGTTGGGCCCATTCATGCTTTAGAATTACATTATGGAATTTCCAATTAGTTTTTAGTCTAGCTTTCCCTGGGACTTTATTGAATATAATTTTTATTGCATTATAGTCTGAAAAGGAAACATTTATTATTTTTGCCTTTCTGTATTTGATTGTGAGGTTTTTGTGCCATAATACATGACCAATTTTTGTGTAGGTTCCATGTACTGCCAAAAAAAAAAAAACCCAAGTATATTCCTTTCTGTCCCTATTCAATTTTCTCCAGATGTCTATCATATCTAAGTTTTCTAGGATCCAATTACCTTCCTAGCTTCTTTCTTGTTTATTTTTGTAGTTAGATTTGTCTGATTCTGAGAAGGGAAAGTTGAGATACCCCTCTGGAATAGTTTTGTCATTTATTTTTCCTATTATTGGCTTAAAATCTTCTCTAGGAATTTTCCCACTTTACTACTTGTTGCATAAACATTAAGTATCATTACTACTTCATTTTTTATGGTACCATTTATCAAGATGTGCTTTATTTCATTATCTCTTTTAGTGAGATCTATTTTTACTTTCGCTTTATCTGAGATTAGAAATGCTACCCCTCCTTTTTTTTTTTTTTTTACTTTAGCTGAAGCATAATAAATTCTGTTCCAGCTTTTTACCTTTAATCTGTATGTGTCTCTCTATATCAAATATCTTTCTTGTAAATATCATATTGTAGGTTTCTGTTTTTAATCCACTCTACTATGTGCTTCCATTTTTGTGGGGCAGTTCATCCCATTCACATTCACAGTTTTGATTAAGAGTTCTGTATTTCCCTTTATCCTATTTTCTCCCTTATATATCATTTTGATTTTTCTTATCTTTAGTAGTGTTATTTTTTACCCACCCTACCCATTACCTTATCTCCTATCACCCCTTCCCCTTCTCTTAGTAGTGTTTTTAACCCACTATACCCATTACTTAACCTTCTATCACCCCTTCCCCCTTTGTCTTACCTCTTTCCTCCCTTCTATCCTGCCCACTCTTTTCTTTCCTCTTTCTCCTCTCTTCTTTATAGGGTTAGATAAATTTCTATGCCCAACTTAATGATTAAGTTATACATACTTAGAGCCAAAACTAATGAGATCAAGCTTCAGCCAAGGCTCATCTCTCTCCCTTCTTTCTCTCAATTGTAAGAGGTCTTTTGCACCTCTTCATATGATCTAATTGTTTCATTATAGTTCCCCTCCTCTTTCCCCAGTACAGACTTTTTCCCCACCCCTTAATGTCGTTTTAAAAATGTCATCTCATAAGAATCCACTCAAAATCACCCAGTCCTTATGATGCTTCCCTCTGTTTGCCCCAATGACAGTTACAATTCTCAACAGATATCAATTTCCCAACTAGAGATTTAAACAGCTTAACCTTTAAATAATATATACTTTCCTTGTTTACCTTTCAACATTTCTCTTGACTCCCATATTTGTAGATTAAGTTTTCTATTTAGTTCTGGGTTTTACAATAGCAATAACTGAAAGTCTCTTACTTCATTAAAGATCCATCACCTCCCCTGAAAGATAATGCTGAGTCTTGCTGGGTAGTTAATTCTTGATTGTAAAAACAGGTCCTTTGCCTTCTGGAATATGATATTCCAGACCTCTAATCCTTTATTATAGAAGCTGCCAGATCCTGGGTAATCCTGACCTTTGTGCCTTGATATTTGAATTGTTTTTGTCTAGCAACTTGCAGTATTTTCCTTGAGATTGTACTCTAGGAGTTTCACAACAATGTTCCTTAAGATTTTCCTTTTGGGATCTCTTTCCAAAGGTGAAGGATACATTATTTCAATGAGTATTTCCCCCTCTGTCTCTAGAACATCAGGACAGTTTTCCTTAAGGATCTCTTGAAGAATGCTATCAAAGATCTTTTTTTGTTCATGGTGTATGTCGACCAATAATTTTAAATTGTCTCTTCTGGATCTATTTTCCAAGTTGTCTGTTTTTTATTAAGGTATTTCACATTTTCTTACATTTTTTATTCCTTTTAGTTTGTTTGACAGATTCTTCATATCTCATAGAGTCCTTAGCTTCTAACTATTCTAGTTTTGGCCCCATTCTAGTATTTAATGTGTGATTTTCTTCAGTTAGCTTTTGTATATCTTTTTCCATTTGATTAATTCTACTTTTGAGAGTGTTGTTTTCTTCAATGGATTTTTTTTTTCATTTAGCCAATTGTGTATTTTAAGGCATTGCCTTCGTTTTCCAATTTAGTGACTCTCTATTGCATACTTTTCATTTATTTTCTCAGCTTTCTTCTACCTCTCTTATGAGTCTTTTAAAGCATTTTATGAGCACTTCCAAAAAGCCTCTTGGGACTTGAGATCAAATCATATCTGTGGACATTGTGTCCTCATCTGAGTTGGAATTATGATCTTCCTGATCACTACAGTAGCTTTTTATGGGCATTTCCTTTATTTTATTTTATTTTTTTTTACTTTTATGGTTGAATTCTGCTCCTGTAATGAGAGAATGAGAGAGGCACTGTCCCAAACTTCCTGTGCAGCTCTGAGCATTGGCTTTGAATACAGGGGCCCCTTGTGTCTGTAGTGGGTAGCTTTGCCTTCTCTTTTTTAGGAAACAGCTTGGTTTCCAGAATTTGCTTCTGAGCTGGGAGTGGAAGCTGCCCTATTGATTTGCTCCTCTAATGAGTCAAGATTGAGGGTCTTAGTTGCTGATGTGGTGTGATAAATGTCCTTTCACAGACTTTCCCAGAGTCTATCTGAGCTGGGTTGAAGACCCTTTTCATTCCAGTGAGACTGAATTTTCTTGAAGTTTTATCCAGGCTGTCTTGAGCTGTAGAGTGCTTTTATTTTGTCAGATTCTGTTCAAAGGCTGGATTTCATATGGTTTTCAAGGGACCCTGGAAGAGTTCAAACAGCTTCTTAGCTTAATTCTGCCATCTTGAATCAACCCCTGGAAGTAGATTATAAGCATTCTAATAAACTGAATTTTTACATTTTTCCCATGGTTTTAAAGCTGTTTTTATTCTTTGGGGGACTAGTTTTTAGAAGGAGAGAACAATAGAACAAGTTCCTCACTTGGCTACTTTTAACCACTTCGTTTTACTATCTTGGATCAGACCAATTCTCTTGCTTCTAAGAGTGCTCCTTTGGAATTTGTCTATAAGCTCTACTAATAATGGAAGAAGTTATATAATGCTCGACCTTAAAATCTCTGCCCAGTCATTTTGGGCCAATTCCCTTATACTTGTCAAATCCAGATTTCCATCATATAACATTGTAATATGCAAGACTTTTAATTTTATATTTTATGGTCATACCCTTCCACTTTTGCCTCATTTCATTCCCAAATCTATTACAAATTTTCAGATTCTTTCAATAAGCACTTATGAAGCACTTATGTAAATCATTGTGCTAGCCAATAGTAATACAGATACACTAGCAAAAATCCTGCTCCTCCCCACTTTGAAACATTTACACAACATTCTCTTGGTGACAACTAAAAAACATTTGAAGCCCAGTATTTTGAAAAATGAATTATATGCCCTGACTTCTAGATTTCCTGCCATATGTTATTGATGTCATTTTGATGTGTAATTATAATTGTCTTTTAGACTGAAAAATTTGCTGGTCATCTTTAACTTGGTCCTGCATTTGGCAACTCATAACAATTTAATATCTGCTTTTTGCTACACAATATTTATAACTAACTTTGCTTTTTATCTAAGTTCAACAAATATCCATTCAGTTGCTGAGATTAAAACCAACTACGATGTTCTGAAATTGATAGATGGAAGATTGCAATATGTGGATAATCTCACCATTACATAGTGGTCATCTTCACCACTAAATAGCAGTCATATGGCATAACAATATTTGTGCATTTCAGTGCTTATATTCCTTTTCCCCTTTGATTCTAGTATTGATTTATATTTAAATGAAGGGAAACTATGGCATTATGTATTTTCTTTTATGACTATTCAGATTAGTATTCATATATTTCATGTTTTGGTAAATTTCATATTTTGTCTGTCTTTGTCTTTTGTAATATTCATTCTGCTTATAGTCATACCTTTTCCTTGCATTTCTGTTGTCTGGAGGCATTTGCAAGGTGAAAAAATGGTTCAGGGCCCTTTCAGTATAAAATTTATGGCAATCTGATATGGGCAATACATACTCTTCCAAAAAGAAATAGGTTTATTTTAACGAATTTGGTTATGCCACAATGAGAGAATTATGTAATTCTCCCATTCAGTCATTAAAAAGTGAGATGACTTGGGTGAGGCTGTGAATGGAACCTGTAAGAATATGATACAATCAATCTATCTTAGAGTTGGAAGAGATTCCAGAGACCATATAGTCCAAATTACCATGAAGTAAAAAATTTCTGCATAACATCTCTGACAAGTAATTATCCAGGCTCTAACTGAATATTTCCAGGGAGGCCTCATTACCTCTGAGGAAACTTTTACTAATTCTTGAAAGCTTTAAATATTTGGACATTATTCAAAATAGTAAGTTAATTTTATCTTCTTTGATTTTTACCCATAAGGGAGCTAGATGGCACAATAGAGAAAGTACAGTTCTGAAATCTTCATCATTGAACAATTGGAACTGGTTTGAAACATCTAATTGTTGAAGAGAGCCATGTCCATCAGAATTGATCATCATATAGTCTTGTTGTTGCTACGTATAATGATGTCTTATTCTGCTCCTTTCACTTAGCATCAGTTCATGCAAGTCTCTCGAGGCCTCTCTGAAATCATCCTGCTGGTCATTTTTTTATAGAACAATAATATTCCATAACATTCATATATGATAATTTATTCAGCCATTCTCCAATTGATGGGCATCCATTCAGTTTCCAGTTTTTTGCCACTACAAAAAGGGCTGCCACAAACATTTTTTGCATATGTGGGCCTTTTTCCCTCCTTTAAGATTTCTCTGGGATAGAAGCCCACTAGATTGTTAATTATTTCAAATACTTTTATAATTGATTCTATAGGATTTTCTATACTATTACATTATCTGGAAAGAGTGATAGTTTTGTTTCTTCATTGCCTATTCTAATTTCTACAATTTCTTTTTCTTCTCTTAGTGGTAAAGCTAACATTTCTATAATAGTGGTGATAACTGGCATCCTTGTGTTATCCCGATCTTATCTTCAGTACATGCAATATTTGTTTATGGTGTTAGATAGATACTACCTATTATTTTGAGGAAAACTCAATTTATTCCTCTGTTCTTTAAGGTTTTTAATAGGAATTGGTGCTATATACTGTCAAAATATTTTTCTACATATGTTTTGGTAATCATATGATTTCTGTTAGTTTTGTTATTGATGTAATCAATTATGCCAATAGCTTTTTCTAATATTGAACTAGTCCTGCATTCCTGATATAAATCTTACCTGGTCATAGTGTACTATTCTCATGATAAATTATTGTAATCACTTTGGTAATATTTTACTTATAATTTTGCATAATATTCATTAGTGAAATTGGTCTATGGTATTCTTTCTCTGCTTTGGTTCTTCCCAGTTTAAGTACCAGAAACATACTTTGTTTTTAATTAAAGCTTTTTTATTTGTAAAACATATGCATGGGTAATTTTTCAACACTGACCCTTGCAAAGCCTTCTGTTCAAAATTTTTATCTCCTTCCCCCCACCCACTCCCCTATATGGTAGGTAGTCTAATACATGTTAATGATGTTAAAATACATGACAAATGGAATATATGTATACATATTTATACAGTTATCTTGCTGTACAAGAAAAATCAGATCTACAAAGAAAAAAAACCTGAGAAAGAAAACAAAATGCAAGCAAACATCAACAGGAAGCATGAAAATGTTGTTACGGTCCACACTCAGATCCCACAGGCCTCTCCCTGAATATATATGGCTTTCTTCATCACTGAACAATTGGAACTGGTTTGAAACATCTCATTGTTGAAGAAAACTATGTCCATCAAAATTGATCATCATGTAGTCTTATTGTTGACATGTATAATGATCTCCTGGTTCTGCTCATTTCACTTAGCATCAGTTCATGCAAATCTCTCTAAGCCTTTCTGAAATCATCCTGCTGGTCATTTCTTACAGAACAATAATATTCCATAACATTCATATACCATAATTTATTCAGCTATTCTCCAATTGATGGGCATCCATTGAGTTTCCAGTAGCTGGCCACTACAAAAAGGGCTGCCACAAACATTCTTGCACATGTGGGTCCCTTTCCCTCCTTTAACATCTCTTTGGGATATAGGCCCAATAGAAACATTGCTGGGTCAAAGGGTATGCACAGTTTGATAACTTTTTGAGCATAGTTCCAAATTGCTCTCCAGAATGGTTGGATCTGTTCACAGTTCCACCAACAATGTATCAGTGTCCCATTTTCCCCACATTCCTTCCAACATTCGTCATTATCTTTTCCTGTCATCTTAGCCAATCTGACAGGTGTGTGGTGGTATCTCAGAGTTGTCTCAATTTGCATTTTTTGATCAATAGTGATTTGGAGGACCTTTTCATATGACTAGAAATAGTTTTAATTTCATCATCTGAAAATTGTTCATATCCTTTGACCATTTGTCGATTGGAGAATGGCTTGAATTCTTATAAATTTGAATCAATTCTTTATGTATTTTAGAAATGAGGCATTTATCAGAACCTTTAAATGTAAAGATGATTTCTCAATTCATTGCTTCCCTCCTATTCTTATCTGCCTTAGTTTTATTTGTAGAAAAACTTTGTGACTTAATATAATCAAAATTATCTATCTGGTATTCAATTAAGAGTTCCAATTCTTCTTTGTACACAAATTCCTTCCTTTTCCACAGATCTGAGAGGTAAACTATCTTATGGTCTTCTAAATTGTTTATAATATCATTTTTTATCAGAACCATACTTCTGTCATAAAGGGAATTTGCCTTTTTTATATATTTTATGAATATTGGTCAATTTCATTTAGATTGTCAGATTTATTAGCATACAGGTGGCCAAAATGGCTTCTAACTATTGCTTTAATTTGCTCTTCACTGATGGGGGATTCACTCTTTTTATTTTTTGATAGTGAAAATTTGTCTTTTTTCTTTTTTAAATCAATTTAATCAAAGGTTAGCTATTCTATTTTTTTTTCTATAAAACTAACTCAATTTTATTAGTTCAATGGTTTTCTTACTTTCAATTTTATTAATCTTTTATTTGTTTTTTTCCAAATTTCCAATTTGGCTTATTATTGTGGAGGAATTTGATGTATTTTAGCCTTTATAAAGTGTGTGCCTAATTAGTTTCTCTCTTTCTTTTCCTCATTTCATAAGGTTGAGCTCTGTTTTGGGGATAAGGGGGCCTTCTCTCAAGTTTCTTGCACTGGAGGCCAGAGGGCTGGTCACTGGCATTCTGCAATGAGGTCTCTGGAGCTGGCAGCTTGTCCACTGTGCTAGGGTGACTGGAGCTAGTCATGCCTACTGGGCTGCACTGGAGCCCTCACAGCTGGCTAGCTGTGCCACTGCCCTACTAAGGCTGATATGGGCTGTGGTCAAGAGCCTTCTGCTGGCTTGTCTGGACACTGTGTTGGGTTTCATTCCCCCTTTACCCATGTGAGACAGACCTTTTCTAGAGTCTCTAGAAATCATCTTAAGCTGGAAAATTATTTCACTTCATCTTTTTTTCTGTTTTTTATTACTCCAAAATACATTTAGAGGCTTGATTTAACATTGTTTCTGAGGGAAACTGGGAAAAGATCAGATAACTTTCTGGCTTTTATCTCCCATCTTGTCTCCTCCTCCCAGTTCCACATTTCAAGACACTTCTTTTCATTGGATTTTTATGCTTCTTTAATCTTTTGGACTATTCTGTTTTTAAGGTGCTTTTCCCAGTATTTTTAAAATACTGTTTCTTTTCCCAAACTACTGATTTTTTTCATGATGTTCTTAAATTCTCATTTCTCATTCCAAGTTTTTCTCTTACTTGATTGAAAAAAAGAAACATGTTTTAGCTCTCCCATGGCTTGAGACCAATTCATGTTTTTCTTGAAGGCTTTGAATATACAACTTTTAACTTTGTTGTCTTATTCAGAGTTTTTGTTTTGAGCTTTCCTGTCATCATAATAACTTTCTATAGTAAGGATCTTTTTCTGCTGATTGCTCATTTTCCCAGCCTGTTTCCTGACTTTTAACACTATGCTAAAGTGGGGTCCTTTTTCCATAATGGAGGAGGCATTGTCTCAAAATTCAGAGTTTTTGTATAGCTATATTCAGAAACAATTCTGGGACCTCTAACTTTTTGCTTCTTCCAAGATGGTATGATCATAGCTAGAAGTATGTTTACTACTCTCCTGGATTATGTTCTGGTGTAACCACAAGCAATCTTTTCTGTCCTAAACATTTTTGACCCTGATCCCAGCTCCCTTGTGGCTGCAACCTCTGGTGTGCTCGTGTTCTTTCTTGCCCTTGGATTGAGATCTAGAACTGCAATTCAGATCCAACTATGGGCAATGCAATGAAATCTTGCCCCCAGTGCCAGAAAAAAAAAGGATCCCAATAACCTCCTTCTAACCACTTGCCTGACCTTCTTACTATCTGTGAACTGAGAATTCTGGAAACCACCACTGTTACCACTGGTTGCCCCTAAAGACTACTTTTGTTTCGTTGGGGTGCAGCCTGTGGTGTACTGCACTACACTCTCACCACAGTGCAACAGAATTTTTCCATTGATTTTTCTAGAAAATCAACCTGGAAACTTATTTCACTCCTTCCTTTTATGTATTCTGATACTTCAGAATTTGTTTTGATGCATTGTTTAATATTGCTAGAAGGGGGTTCTGGGAGAGTTCAATCAAGTTTCTTCTTTGGCAACTTGTCACCTATCTCATAGTTTTTAAAAATGTGTTTCTTGTAACCAACAAATAGAAAAGTTTTTTTTTTAATTCTATCCTCTTTTTCGCTTTAGTTTATTCCTTTATTTGGTTGACATTTATAGCTACAAGTTAGACTTATATCTTCCTCCATCTCCCTCTAATATTGTTTTTGTTATGATTTTTCTTTCCTAATTTTTTAAATCTAATTTACCTTAATGTAGCATTCCTTACTGAAAATGATTTCTCTTACTCTCATTATATAATCTCCCTTTCTAAGATAAACCCTAATTCTCTTTCATGATCCTAATAATTATAATAATTATCTAACTCTCTAGCTCTCTCTCTCTTTCTTTCTCTCTCCACTTCTCTTTTTCCCCCTTCCTCTCCCTTTCTCTTTCCCTCTTTCTCTCTTTCTCTCCTTCCTTGCTGCCAACCTTTTTTGTATTCCTCATGATTTCAAAATTTTCATATTATTAATTCTAGGCTCTCTCTTCTAGACAATTTCTGCCATTGTCCCATAAAGCTTGTTCCATGGATTTTCCTTTTCCATTTTGCTTCAATCACAGAGCAGTACCAATTATTGAATGTGTCAGAGAAGATACAATCTGAAGTTAGGACCCCTTCTATATTAAATGCCTGATTAGCAACCTACAATTGATCCATACCCTCCTTTGGTAAGTTTTTTCCCTCACTTCCCTCAAAATCTCTTCTCTTGTCGATGCATTCACGTTCACCCAGGTGCCGATTTTTCATAGGAATTCCTACTTTCCCCTCTCCTGAGGTAGAGCAAATTGCTTTTTTCAAGCACCAAATCACTCAGAAACCATCCATTTTAAAGTCCTTACCTCTTTTCCCAGAAAATAAGAATTTGTATTGGGCACCCTTCCAGGATGCAAGGAAGCCTTCCTTTCTTTTCTCCCTTTTTAAATCCTTCCCCCTTCACCTCACTCAATCCTATTTAATCTCTTCACTTGTTAAGATAAGAGGAACAAAGAAATCATAAAGGAAGGAAAGGGCCCAACATGTGCAAGAATGTTTGTGGCAGCCCTTTTTGTAGTGGCTAGAAACTGGAAACTGAATGGATGCCCATCAATTGAAGAATGGCTGAATAAATTATGGCATATGAATATTATGGAATATTATTGTTCTGTAAAAAACGGCTAGCAGGGCAATTTCAGAGAGGCCTGGAGAGACTTACATGAACTGATGCTGAATGAAATGAGAAGAACCAGGAGATCCTTATACACGGCAACAACAATACTATATGACGATCAATTCTGATGGACATGGCTCTCTTCAACAATGAAATGTTTCAAACCACTTCCAATTGTTCACTGAAGAAAGCCATATACACCCAGAGAGAGGGATGTGAAATGTGGACCACAACATAACATTTTCAAGCTCTCGATTGATGTTTGCTTGCATTGTGTTTCCTTTCTCTGATTTTTCTTTCTTGTAGATACGATTTTTCTTGCACAACAATGATAAGTGTAGAACTATGTATACATATATTTGATTTGTCAAGTATTTTAACATAATTAACATGTAGTGGATATCCTGACATCTAGGGGAGGGGTGGGGAGTAGGAAGGAAAAATTTGTAACAGAAAGCTTTGTAATAAAAAAAATTAAAAAAAAAAAGATAATAGGGATCATCATCTCTTTATTGCTGGCTCTTTATTTGACCTGAATGTATCACACATTCTTCCATGGTCCCCCAACCCTTTTGAATACCCTATCATGTTGAAATGTAGTTACCTAAAAACAATGATTCATCTGTAAGCAGGATATCACCAGGTTCTATGTATAATGTTCCTGGTTGATTTTCATCATTACCTCCATTAAACTTTTTCCTTTACCTGTTTCCTTGTGAATATTTATACTAACTTTACTGTTGTCATTTTGTTGCTATTACTATTGTTGTTCTTGGTTACTGTATTTTTTCCATTCCTTCATTTCTGTAACTTAGTGTTTGAGAAGCAAATTATTCAGATGCAGATTTTTTTTCTAAAACTCTGAATATTTTTATTATTGAATTTCTATCATTTTTCTCTTATAATTAAGCATTGATTTGCAGGGCACCATCTTGGGCTGCATCCTGAGCTCCATTGCTCTTCAGAACACATTATTCCATTTCCTCCCACATTTTATGGTAGGCACAAAGTAGTCTTGCATTATTCAAATTTCCCTTCTGTTCTATTTGAAAATATTTCCCTTGATTGCTTGCAGAATTTATCATTTCTGAATTGAATAGCTAAATTTAATTGCTTTGTGATTTGAATTTTGAAACTTTGGTGGGGTATTTTTGGAGAGTCTATGAATTCTTTTCACTTGTATTTCACTTTCTATGTTCAAATATTCTTGGCAGTTATCTTCTATTACTTTCTGCATCATGGTGTTAAGGTTCCTTGGCCTGTTCTATTATTTTGGGAGACCTGTTATCTTTAGGTTGTTAGTTTTCCTTTTAGAGTGAGTTTATTTTCTTTTAATTTTTTTGTTTCTCTTTTAGATTTCTTTCATTGCATTTTTTTTTTACTTTTCAGTATATGGTTCTCTAATTTTTTTTGGGAGGGGGACTTGCCATTGAAGAATCCAACTTTTTATTCTGCCAATTAGTTTTGCTATACATTCCATAGATTCAGTCCTTAATTCTCATTTCTTTTTGTGTTTACTGAGGATTCTCAAATTTCACATAATTCTCTGTCTTATCCAGTGTTGGATCATTTTCCTTTATTTTCTAGTATTAATCCATAGATATCAGAACTCATTTACTAGATCTGAAGATCATGTAACTTCTCATGTTGTTTTCCCTCTTGCTTTATCTGCTTATGTGCAAGGGTTTTAAATTTTCTTCTCCCTAAGATCTTTGGCAATTTCAATCTGTTCCCTCCCTCCCTTATTTTTCCTCATTGTTCCCTTGATCTTAAATAAATGTCTTGTCCCATTTCCTCAGTTCCTCAATTCTCTGATGAACCTATAATCCAGGATCATCTGCCTCAATATCAGCAGTTTAGAATGTGGCAACATTCATGCTATAAGATTACTTATCCTATCACTAGCAGTTCACAGCTTTATATTGCTAGCACGTCATAACTGTCTACCCTGGCATCTGCAGTTCAGAACTTTGTAGCTCTTTATGCTCTGGGATTGTCTGATGCAGTAGCATTTTTTCTGTCATTGTCTCAGAAGACTTTCACTCCTGAATGGCTGGCTGTTGAAGACTTTAGTAAATTTCTGTAGCCTGGAAATAGAGTCTACACAGTACTGAAAAGAGGAAGGGACGACTGAACATTCATGAAAGGTAGGGAAGGGATGCTGAAGGAGCTTAACGTAGTAACCACTTAATGAGATTTTTAATCTTCTTTTGGATTCTGGGTGCCCTAGACCTTTAAGACCACTAAAGGTGTTTTGTCTTTAACATATATATGTGTGTGTGTGTTTATGTGTGTTGGATTGATTTTTAAAGTTCATGGAAATCAGAGAAAATGTCTAGTCCTCCATCCTGTTGTCCATGTAATCCAGAAATCAGTCCTGAAATGTTAAATAACAACAGGATACATGAGAAGTCTAACAGATTACAGTTGACTTCAAATAAAATATAAATTAATGACAAGATGCAGCTTCTAAAAAATTAACCTTAAGAGGGGCAGAGCTGAGATGGAAGAGAGTAGACAGGACTTTACCTGAACTTGTTCTGTCTTCTTTCAGAATCAACACTAGATCAAGCCTCTGAACAGATTTTGAAGTGACAGAGTCAACAAATATTAGTGAGTCCCTGAACCCCAGCATAACAGGTGAAACTTGCCCAGGCCACCCAGCATGGGGAGGAAATTTACAACATCATCAGCCCTGGGGCTGTGTAAAACGTCTGTCATCCAGTAGAGGAAGTTTGGGTCAATCTCCCCTTTGCCCTACGAGCAGACCTCAACCTTTAAAAATGAGCAAAAACACAAAAAGAGCTCTGACCATAGAGAGCTTTTATGTAGACAGAGAAGAACAGACCTCAAACCCTCAGGATACTAAAGGCAAACTGCCTTCAGATAAAACCTCAAAGTGGGTAGACATGAACTTGTCTCCAACTCAACTTGGAAAAATTAAAATCTTAAAAGAGAGTTAGAAGAAAAATGGGGAAATGGAGAAAGGAAATGAAATCTTTGCAGGAAAGTTTGGAAAAGAAAACACAAAAATTTTCTTAAGAAAATAATGCCTTAAGAATACATTTGATGAAATGGAAATACATACATATAAATATATATATATAATATATATAATATATAATATATGTAGAAGAAAACTACTTAAAATAGATTTGGCAAAATGAAAAAAAAAACAATTCCTTGAAAATAGAATTGGTGAAATGGAAAAAGAGAACAACTTAAAAATTGAATTGGTGAAATGGAAAAAAAAATTCAATGATTAAAACAACTTTAAAAATTCAATCAGCCAAATATAAAAGAAGATAAAAAAGCAAACTAAAGGAAATAATTCACAAAAGTTAGAATTGGACAAATGGAAGTGAATGAGTCAATGAGACATGAAGAATCAGTCAAATACAAAAGTGAAGAAATAGAAGAAAATATAACACCTCATTGGAAAAACAACTGACTAGCTAAGAACCTCCTACTAAATTTCCCCAGCATGCAGAGGGTTCTCAACTCTGAAACTTCCTGTGCTGCACCTATACCATACCTGATTGAGACAGATCTTTCCTGAAGTGCTTCCATGATATCTTCTGCTAGAAATTTGTTATGCTCCAACTGTGATGGACTTGGCCCTTTTCAGTAATGAAGTGACTCAGGCCAGTACAATAGACTTGTGATGGAGAAAGCCATCTGCATTCAAAGAGAAGTCTATAGGACTGAACATAGTATTGCACCTTTTTTGTTGTTAGTTTGCTTTTTTCTCTCTTATTTATTCCCTTTTTGGTCTGATTTTTATTGTGCACATGATAAATGTGGAAATACATTTAGAAGAATTGCATATGCTTAACTGATATTGGATTTTTTTTTTTCTGTCTAAGGTAGGAGAATGGGGTGAAGGAAGGGAGAAAAATTTGGAACAACAAGGTTTTGCAAGGGTGAATGCTGAAAACTATCTTTGCATGTATTTTGAAAATAAAAGGCTATTATTAATTTTTAATTAAAAATTTAAAAATCTAACCTTATTTAAAACTGTAGAAGGATATTATGTGATGGTTTAATCAAATTTGGAGTCGTGTTCATTTAGCACATTTAGGAAATATCAAGAAAATGGGTGAGGGCAATTTGAAATTAAGCCGTAAGAAGATCAGTTTTATGAATTTAGAATGAAGAAAAGAAAATTTAGAAGACTTCAAATATTTAAAGGACAATAAAAATGTAAGTTGTAATATTTGTATGATATATGGCTCTAGAGGCCAGAACTGGATTAAAGTATAGATGTTCTAAAGGTAGAATTCAACTCATCATAAGGAAAACTTGACTAAGCATTCTAGCTATTCAAAAATATCATTTTCTTTATGAAGTGTTTAATTAGACACTAGATGCCACAGAGCAGATTCATGCATTAAAAACTTGGTTAGAATAGATGTTGCCTAAGGTTTCTTCTAATATGAAGAGTCCTCTCTAATACTGAGTTCTTTAATTCTAAATAGCAACCAAAATATCCTACTTCTTCATCTACACAATTAGAAAGTTGGACTACATTGTGTTTAAGGTTCCCTAATCCTCTAAATCTCTTATATGATTCTGGGTTACACCAATGTCATCAGCCATTAAAAGTGAATTATTTTATTCATACCTTATCTAATTGAAAATATCATGTGTCATTCATATGACTTTCTTTTTAAGTGCCTCTTCAGAGTTCCCTCCAGAGATGTTGCCATGGAGAACAGGTGTGCTGAAAGGAGTACATTATGGAGAATATCAAATGCCTTTAGGCACTTTTGTTCTTAGAAGAAACTTCTACACATAGGCTACACTACAAAGATGGTGAAATTGAAAAACAGAAGAAGGTTATGAACTGCAATTAGTTCTTATGATTCTTCTACTAAACCAGCAGGGAATTGTTGGGGAATAAGAAGAAAAGAACTTCCTGCTGCTTCCTAGGAGGTAATATGTAAATGTTTGTAATGCAAAAACAAAATATATCAATTTATTTTTTAAGAAGCAGCAAAAATAAGTTGATATTTATAACCAGGAAGATATCCCATATAGAAGCAGAACATCTAAAAATGAAATTTCACTTCAGTAAATGTCTAAAATCCACACCAAACTAAATGATGATGAAGAAATGCAACAAGACACTACAAAGTGACTTCTTCCACACCAAAATTACACAGAAAGTCAGCCAGAATAGTCAACAGGAATGTTGACCACCAGCAAAGCAAGTGCCAACACAGGCTACAAACCCAGCCTCCTAACATAGCCAATAATTGGTCAGAAAGAAGTATAGCCTGAAAGATGCTGTGTCTGTAGGCAGCAAGAATTAAAATCTTAGCTTCTAAGTCAATACATTTGTAGGTGTAAATAAGTACTCTCAGGTTACCTTTCATTTAAAAGTTACTTTTCATGTAGGAAAGACAAGCAATATAGAGGTTTTTTTTTTTTTTTTTACTATATCTAAGTTTCTTTTCTTTAGTTATATCATGTACAAAGTGAGTTAATAGAGAAAAACTAATTGCATAGATATCTTCTGTTTTAGTCTGATCAGACAATAATTCGAAGTGCCAAGGTAGAGACCTCAGAAGCTCAACTGAACTGCAGCAAAAAGCATAACAGCACCCAAAGCAGGATTCCTCATGTTTTAAATCAGAAATAAAACCAGAGATATGATTAAATAAAAGGCACAACCAATCAGTGTAGGATTATTATAGAGACAGATTAATTCCCCTACCTTCTGCTATAAAGTGACCCATTTTAAAACAATTTCAAGCAGTCATTTAAAAGGGGCATAATGACTTTCAGCAAATACAACATGAATATTTAGATGTTATTAATCAAGAAATAAATGATGAAATGAAATCCCTGGAGAAAATAACTGGAAGGAAAACATCTAGCTTAGAAAAGAATGATATAAATATTACCCAAGTAAAATATGCCTAGAAAACTAAAATAGACCAAATAGAAATCAATGTCTAAATGAAATAGCAAGGAATATGAGGAAAAAATCAAAAGATTAAAAATAGAAGAAAATGTAAGCTATCTAACATTTTTTAAAAAGAGACACAGTAGTAGAGCACTGGCCCTAGAGTTAGGAAAACCTGAGTTCAAATCTTGCCTCTGACATTTAACACTTCCTACTTGTGTGGCCCTGGGCAAATCCTTTAACCCCAATGGCTTCTCCATTAAAAAATGACCTGAAAAATATCTTGGGGAAGATAATTTAAGAATTATGGATTAAATTACCAAAAAATTACTTTATAAAGCTAGATAAAATAATAATAAAATTCATCTGGAGAAGTAAAAATTAAAACTATCAAGGGAATCAATGAAAAAAAAAAGTGGAGCAAAAAGGTCTGCCAGTATTTAATGTTAAGGTATAGTAGTATTAGATAGTAATAAATACAAAGCAATACTCCTCAAAACAATTTAGTACTATGTAAGAAAAAGAGTCATCAATCAAAGAATAGAGCACAGTGACTCTGCTTTGATAAATCCAAAGATCCAAGCTTTGGGAGCAGATCTCTCTATTTTACCAAACCTGCTGGAAAAATGATAAAACATTCTCTCAGAGTATAGGAAAAGACCATCATCTCATATTATATGTATATAATTTATATTTTCTTCTGAATGATTATGCTGAGTTTTGCTGGATAGGTGATTCTGGGTTATAATCCTAGGTGCATTGCTCCACAGAACAGCATATTCCAAGTCCTTATATTCTTTAAGACAGAAGGTACTAAATCTTGTATTATACTTACTGTGGCTTCACTATACTTGAATTGTTTATCTTTGTTTGCAATATTTTCTCCTTTACCTGGGAATTCTGGAATTTGGCTATAATATTCCTGAAAGTTTTCATTTTGAGATCTATTTTAGGAGATGATTGGCTTATTCTTTCAACATCTATTTTACCTTCTAGTTCTAAAAATCAGGATTGCTTTCCTTGAGAATTTCTTGAAAGATGATTTCCAGGCTCTTTTTTGATCATGACTTTCAGGCAGATCAATAATTTTTAAATTATCTCTCTGTATCAATTTTCTAAGACAATTAATTGTTTTTACAATGAGATATTTTACATTTTTCTATTTTTTGTTTTGCTTTATTGTAACTTAATTTCTCATAAAATAATTAATTTCCATTTGCTCAATCTTAATTTTTAAGGAATTTTTTTCTTCAGTAAGCTTTTATAGCTCCTTTCCTATTTGGCCAACTTTGCTTTTTGAAAGTACTCTTCTCAAGAGCTTTTTATATTTTTTTGTACCACTTTCAATTCTCTTCCTAATTTTTCCTCTATTTCTCTTACTTGATTTTCAAAATTCCTTTTAAGTTCTTTTGTGGCCTGAGACCAATTCTTATTTTTATTGGAAACTTTGGATGTAGGAGCTTTGACTTTGTTATCTCATTCTGATTATTTTGCTCTTCCCTGTCACCATAGTAACTTTCTAAGGTCGGAAACTTTTTTTTCTGTTGTTTACTCATTTCCTAGCCTATTATTTGGCTTTTAACTCCTTTGTTAAAGTGGGGATCTGTTTCCAGAATGGAGGGTCTTCTGCCTTAAGCTTCGAGAATTTTGTGCAACTGTTTCCAGAGATCCTTCTAGACATCTGAACACAAGCACGATTTTCTGCCCTGCAATTGTTGAGTGTCACTGCCCCACTGTAGTTGTATGATCTAGTGTTCTAAAGCAAGAGTCATCCTTCAGTATTAATAAAGAGAACTCACATGTGTTGGGGTCTCTGGAAATTGCCACTGCCACCACTTACCTCGACAACTCTTGTTTTGCTGCAATCCTATTGAAAAACCTTTTTTCTTGCCTTTTTCCAAGTTATCTGGTGTTTCTGGACTGAGAGATCTAGTGCCAGTGATGCTGTTGATTCAGAGGTACCACTTTGCTAGTGCTGGCACCAGGGCTGGGGCTGAGGGTGCACTAGCACAGTCTGTGCTGGTATTGCATGTTGGACTCCCACACTGTTGCCACAGACTTTTTCTGCTGACCTTCCAGGACCTCTTTGGTGTCTCTGGGCTGAGAGGTCTGGAAGCCACCAGTACTGGCCCTGATTCAGAAGTCCCTAAGCCACTTTCTGTTTTGCTGGTGTGAGACTTGGGCTCGGATAAGGATAGGCCATGGCTATGCTGGCATGGCTTGCACTGGTACTGCAGGCTAGACTCCCACACTGTTGCCACAGACCTATTCTGCTGACCTTCTATATTGTCTTTTGCTGGAAAATGTTCTACTCCATTTTTGGGTGTTCTGATGCTCCAAAATTTTTAGAGTCATTATTTAAACCAATTAGGATTGGTTGGGGGAGAAGTCAGGAGAGTTCCTGCCTCTATTCCACCATCTTGGCTCCACCTTATTAATTTTAAATTATTGTGATGAAGTACTATTTGTTATAAAAAATGATGGAGATAGTTTCATAAAAAAATGGGAAGACTTATATGATTTCATGCAAAATGAAGTGAGCAGAATAGCAAGAGTGTACATTATAAGCAATTTGTAATGAAAATCAACTGTTAAAGACTTAGCTGCTCTGATCAATACAATGATCCAATACAATCCCAAAGGTGTCATGATGAAAAAAAATATTAACCACCTCTAGAGAGAAAATTTATTAATTCAGAGTGCAAAATACAGTATAATTTTTCAATTTTCTTATGTTTTTGTTAAATGCCTAATGCAGAAATATATTTTGCATGTATAATTGATATATCACTTACTTAACTTACTTTATGTATGAATCATTAGTATTCTCAAGTAATACATTATCTTCCTTCTTTTTAATTTACATACTGCATACTTGTTTAGTATTTTCTTATTGTTCATTTGTATTTACTTTTTTATGTTTGTATGTTTTGTGACTCCTCAATGTATTCAATGAATTGAACCTTTTTCTATTTATCAGGAATTCTTGGAAATTTTCATTTTCATTAAAGTCAACTCACTCCAGTAGGCTTATGCTGTTTTGCTAAACATGTAATATTAGCATAATGGTATTCCATAATAGCAGTAGTAACTGTTTAACCTATATTGGATTACTTGCTATCTAGGCAAGGGGGGAGAGAGGAAGGAAGAAAAATTTGGAAAACAAGATTTTGCAAAGGTGAATGTTGAAAGCTATCTGCATATATTTTGAAAAATAAAAAGGTATTATTATTTTAAAATAAAGTAGTAGCTGTTAAATCTTCTGTGATTGCTGCAACTTCAATTATTTCTTGTATGTGTACTTCTAGTAATTTTTCTTTCACCTAACAGTTTTGTAGTAGGGGTATGATATTACTGAGAGTTTTTATTTTGAGATTTGTTTTCTGAAGGTAATAAGTAGATTTGATTTATCTTTACTTATCATTCTAATTGGCCTGGTCAGTTTTCATGCAGGATTTCTTAAAAAAATGATATGAAGATCCATTTTTTGGAGGGGGATCTTTAAGTTGCCTAGTCATTTTAATATCTCTTAACTGACCAGTTTTCCAGGTTAGTTGTTAAAGGTTTTTTTTTCCTTGACTCATTGAATCATTAGCTTCTCTTTGATTCATTCTATTGTAAGAAGTCTATTTATTGCTGTTCTTCTTGTATTTAGCTGTTTATTCTCTTTCCAATTCTTTTACCCAGAGCTTTCCTTTAATTTATAATATTTAAAGAGAAAATCAGACTTTTAATTTCTTCCAGCCATTTTAATATTCTTGTGACCAAACTGTGTTTTTATTTGAGACTGTGCTAATAGATGTTTTGGAGTTATTCTATTCTTCAAAAATTATTTTTAGTTATCTTAGGTTTCATAATAATTCTTTATCATGACTACCTTAAAAATTCATTCTTCCAGCTTTATTTTCTAAATTGGGACTTTTTGTAAGAGCCTGACTCTTTACATTACTGGAGGAAATTTTCAGCCTTTGCATCGTCCTTATCTATGCATCTCTAAATACCTAGAGATAGATGGCTGACAGATATACAAATATGGACATAAATAAAAAGAAAAAAAGACAGAAACAGAGAAAAAGAAAAACAGATAGAAAAATAGGTAAACATAGGTATATAGATAAATTTTTATACTAAGTATCTGAGGTATGCCAAGGTTTTCTGTTAATATTGAATATTTTAATCTTCAAGAATTCAGAACAGTTCAGATCATGCAGCTTCAGTCTTGCTGCTGACCACAAGCAGATTTATCTAAGGCATATAAGAAATTTGTCCTTCTGGCCACAGGCTATAAACTCTATTTTGTACCTAGGAAACAAAAGTACTAACCATGGTTGGAAATCTAATAGATTATTGTTAAGCCAGGCTGTTTGCTATCTCAGAGGCTCTATAGGCTTTTTGTACTTGTTACTCAGCTGTAGACACTTGACAAGATTTGTGTCCTGAATCTGAGATACTGGATTGAAACTCAAATCATGAAAACACCAGGTCAACCTCTGTTCTATAGATAATGTCTTGGTTACTGACCTATGGGGTGAATCCAAGATGCCATTATAGTTCAGAATGTGGCCTCCAGTAGCTGCACTGATTATTCACTCTGGGCTAAATCCTCAGTATTCCTTGTGTAGTCAGAGAGATAGAGCCTCTGGCCAATACCTGGTTAAGGTCCACGCCTTACTTGCTTGCCTATGGGATGAATCCATGATCTTGAATTTGAAAAATGAAATAATGTGTTTGATCTTGATTTCCCATTCATTATTCAGTTAGATGGTTTACTTTGATCATTGTGGAAGTAATTTTAAAAGAGACCTGGGCTGCACTGTGTCCTGCTACTCCGATATGTTTGCTGATTCCTCCAGCAATGTGTTAAATATTAAACTAAATTAAAGAAATTTGTTAATCCATCTTGATGGAATTAAAGAACAGCCTTGTTATTTCTTTAATAAAATACAGACAAGTCTTTAATTAAGTTAGAAGGAATTAAAGATAAGTTAGCCAGAGAGTTAGAAGGACAGAACAATTCCCTATTGGTCCTTAAAAAAATCAAGACCAATTGAGTAGAAGCTGGAGACTACTCTGAGAAGTGTAAACTTTGGCGGCAGAGAAGAGAATCAATTATAAAAAGAACACTTACATGCAAAGATCCCTTTTTGTGCTTCCCTTTATAATCCTACCCAAAGGAAGCAGGGATAAAGGAAAGGGGATATTCTATCTCCTTCCCTGTCATCATTTAAGATACTTTTCAGCAAAACTATTCTGCTAATGTTACAATGGTTAGAGTGCTAGGCTCAGACTCAGGGTAATCTGATCTTAGATGCTTATTAGCTGTGATCCTGGCAAGTTACTTAACTCTGTTGCCTCAGTTTCCTCATTTGTAAGATAAACTAAAAAAATGGCAAACAAGTCCAGCATCTTTGCTAAAAAAAAAATCCATATGGGGTCACAAAGACTTGGGCACAAATAAACAACAACTCTGGTAGTAGGAAGTGATATGCATGGCAAAGAGTTTCTTCAAAGAAAGACAAGGCAGGAGGGATCTCTGGGATCAGAGAAGATATCCAGCTGTGCATTCAAGAAAGATTTTTTTTCAATCACATTAATCTGTAAAACTTGAACTTGGAGTCAGAAAGTTCCAACTTCAAATTTTCCTTAGGTCCTTTCTAGTGGTATGACTGAACAAATCATTTAATTTGGAATAGTTAGGTTATTAGGAAACTCCTGTTTTCTTCTGGGAGTGGAGCCAAGATGGTAGAGAACAGACACGACTTTCTGTGACCTCCTCTGACCTTCTCTCAAACCAACAGCAGATTAAGTCTCTAAACTGGTTTTGAAGTCAAAAAATCCACAAATATCTGGAGAACAACACATTTCTAGAAGAAGATACCTTGGAATAACCTCAGAACAGGTCTGTTTCAATTGGGCAGGGGGACAGTCTGTCGAACCCAGATGGCAGCACAGGGAGACTGGGGAAAGGAGCTAGAGGGGAGACTCAGAGGATTATATCTTCCACGAACCTGGGAATCTTCTGTGAGCCCCCTAGGCCACTCTGTCCTGGTTGGAAGCAAGTGGTTTGGTAAAAGGTAAATTGTAAACCACTGAGAGGAAGAACCCTGGACCTAGCCATGATTACTCAGCAAAAGAAATAAATCAATCAGCAGTACTGCCCCAGGGTAAATAAAAGCAGCTGTTGCTCTTTTGCATTGAACAGACCTCAAGCCTTTAAAAAAAGAATAAAAAAAAAACAAAAACAAAAAGAACTCTCACCATAGACAGATTTTATGCAGAGACAGAACAGACCTCAAATCCTGAGATCCCTAAAGGTAAAGCAACTCCAGAAAAAGCTTTCTTCAGAGATTGCATAAAGGATCTTAAAAGAGAATTAGAAGAAATATGGTTAAATGAAATGAGATCATTACAAAAAAGAATTACAAAAAATGGAAGAAGAATGCCATGAACAAAAAAATTTAAATGGCCAATTGCAAAAGAAGTTAAAAATGCTAACTGAAGAACATAATACACTAAAAATTAGAATTGAAACAAATGGAAGTGAATGACTCAATAAGATTTCAAGAAATAGTCAAACAAAAACAAAACAATGAAAAAAATAGAAGAAAATAAGAAATATTTCCTAGGAAAAACAGCTGACCTGGAAAATAGATATAGGAGAGACAATCTAAGGATTATTGGGCTTTCTGAAAGCCAATGTGAAAAGAAGAACCTAGACACCATCTTACAGGAAATTATAAAAGAAAACCCCAATCAAATAGCAAACTTGAAATTCCAAAAATAAAAGAAGAGATTAATAAAATTGAAAGTAAAAAAAAAAAAACTATTGAATTAATAGTTGACTTTTAGTTGAGTTTTATGAAGAAACCAACAAAATAGATAAATCTCTGGTTAATTTGATTAGAAAAAAGAAAGAGTAAAATCAGATTGTTAGTGTCAAAAATGAAAAGGGAGAACTTTCCACCAATGAAGAGGAAATTAGAGCAATAATCAGAAGTTATTTTGCCTAACAATATGCCAATAAATTTGATAATCTAAGTGAAATGGAGGAATACCTACAAAAATATAGATTGCCTAGATTAACAGAAAGAGGAAATAAATTACTTAAATAATCCCATTTTATAAAAAGAAATAGAACAAGCCATTAATCAATTCCTTAAGAAAAAATTCCCAAGACCAGATTCACATTTACATGTGAATTCTACCAAACATTTAAAGAATAATTAACTCCAATACTATATAAACTATTTGAAAATATAGGGAATGAAGGACTCCTACCAAATTCCTTTCATGACACAGACATGGTAATGATATCTACACTAGGTAGGACAAAAACAGAAAAAGAAAATTATAGACCAATCTCCCTAATGAATATTGATGCAAAAATCTTAAATAAAATATTAGCAAAGAGATTATAGAAAATCATCCCCAGGATAGTACACCACATGACCAAGTAGGATTTATACCAGGAATGCAGGGATGCTTCAATATTAGGAAAACTATTTGCATAATTAACTATATCAATAACCAAATTAACAAAAAAAAAACCATATGCTTATCTTCATAGATGCAGAAAAAGCATTTGGTAAAATGCAACATCCATTCCTTTTAAAAACACTAGAAAATATAAGAATAAATGGACTTTTCCTCAAAATAGTCAGTAGCATCTATTTAAAACCACCAGCTAGCATCATATGTAATGGTGATAAACTGGAACCATTCCCAATAAGATCAGGGCTGAAACAAGGTTGCCCACTATCACCACTACTATTGAATATTGTATTAGAAATGCTAGTTTTGGCAATAAGAGAAGAAAAAGAAATTAAAGGAATCAGATTAGGTAATGAGGAAACCAAATTATCACCCTTTGCAGATGATATGATGGTATACTCAGAGAACCTTAAAGAATCAACTAAAAAACTATTAGAAATAATCTGCAACTTTACCAAAGTTGCAGGATGTAAAATAAATCAACATAAATCATCAGCATTTTTATACATAACTAACAAAATCCAACAGCAAGAGATACAAAGAGAAATTCCATTTAAAATAACTGTTTATAGTATAAAATATTTGGGAATCTATCTGCAAAGGACAGGCCAGGATGTATATGAGCAAAACTACAAAACACTCTCCACAAAAATAAAGTCAGATATAAACAAGTGGAACAATATCAAGTGCTCTTGGATAGGTTGAGTGAATATAATTAGGATACCTAAATTAATCTATTTATTTAGTGTCATACCAATAAAACTCCCAAGAAACTATTTTACTGACCTAGAAAAAATAGCAACAAAATTCATTTGGAAGAACAAGAACAAGAGGTCAAGAATTTCAAGGGGATCAATGAAAAAAAAAAAAACAAAACAAATGTAGGTGGCCTAGCTGTACCAGATCTAAAACTATATTATAAAGTAGCAGTCATCAAAACCATTTGGTACTGGTTAAGAAACAGAGTAATTTATCAGTGGAATAGGTTAGGATCACAGGACAAAATAGTCAATAACTATAGTAATCTAGTGTTTGACAAACCCAAAGACCAGCTTTTGGGATAAGAACTTACTATTTGACAAAAAACTGCTGGGAAAATTGGAAACTGGTATGGCAGAAAGTAGGCATTGACCCACACTTTACATCATATATCAAGATAAGGTTGAAATGGATTCATGCTGCAGACATAAAGAATGACATTATAAACAAATTATAAGAACATATGATTGTTTATCTCTTAGATCTGTGGAGGAGGAAGGAATTTGTGACCAAAGAAGAACTAGAGATCATTATTGATCACAAAATAGATAATTTTGATTATATTAAGTTAAAAAGATTTTGCACAAACAACTAATGCAGACGAGATTAAAAGGGAAGCAATAAATCGGGAAAATTTTTTTTTTATATTCAGAGGTTCTGATAAAGGCCTCATTTTTACAATATATAGAGTATTAACTCAAATTTATAAGAATTCAAGCCATTCTCCAGTTGATAAGTGATCAAAGCACATAAACAGACAATTTTCAGATGAAGAAACTCATATAACTATTTTTAGTCATATGAAAAGGTCCTCCAAATCACTATTGATCAGAGAAATGTAAAATAAGCCAAACTCTGAGATACCACTACATATCTGTCAGATTGGTTAAGATGACAGGAAAAGATAATGACGAATGTTGGAGGAGATGTGGAAAAATGGGACAGTGATACATTGTTGGTGGAACTGTGAATGGACCCAAACATTCTGGAGAGCAATTTGGAACTATGCTCAAAAAGTTACCAACTGTGTATACCCTTTGACCCAGCAATGTTTCTACTGGGCTTATATCCCAAAGAGATCTTAAAGTAGGGAAAGGAACCCACATGTGCAAAAATGTCTGTGGCAGACCTTTTTGTAGTGGCTAGAAAATGGAAACTGAATGTATGTCCATCAGTTGGAGAATGGCTGAATCAATTATGGTATATGAATGTTATGGAATATTATTGTTCTGTAAGAAACTACCAGCAAGATGATTTCAGAGAGGCCTGGAGAGTTACATGAACATGCTCAGTGAAATGAGCATAACCAGGAGATCATTATACATGGCAACAACAAGATTATATGATGATCAATCAATCAGTGATGGACATGGCTCTCCTCAACAATGAGATGATTCAAATGAGTTCCAATTGTTCAGTGATGGAGAAAACCATCTACACCCAGAGACAGGTGTATTTTCATAGCATAGCATTTTCATGCTTCTTATTGATGTTTGCTTGCATTTTGTTTTCCTTCTCAAGTTTTTTTTCTTTCTAGATTTATTTTTTCTTGTGCAGCATAATAACTGTATAAATATTTATACCTATATTGGATTTAACATATATTTTAACTTATTTAAGATGTATTGAACTACCTGCCATCTAGGGGAGGGAGTGGGGGAAGGAGGGAAAAATTTGGAAAAGAAAGTTTTGCAAGGTTCAATGTTGAAAAATTACTCATGCATATGTATTGTAAATAAAAAGCTTTAATAAAAATATATATTCCTGTTTGGAAATATCATGATGCTTACATCAAGCTTCAGAACACTGCAGAGCTTCTGAAAAAATATGCATAATGACTCAAAATCTTTGGTTTAACTATCCAAACAGGGAAAATGAAGTGGATGCAGAATGTCCATAGATCAGATTACTATATACAGTTGAATAACAACCTATAGAGCTCGTTAATCAGAATATTTAAAGATAAATTGCATAGATACTGCAAATAATAAATGATTTAGACCCCAAATTAAACAAAGAAAAGTGGGTTGAATTGTATTTTTAAAATCACAAAGCTCCATTAATAATTCTAAACATTTTCCTAACACAAAGGCTAATATTTTGATTAACAAAAATGCTACTGGCTTGGTATTGTTATCTGCTTGTGAGTCATAATGCACTATAGTCTTCTTGAAATTAAAAATAAGTATCATTTAGAAGGGAATAGAGAGGTACATGGTGTGTTTGCAATACAACAAATAAGAAAATATAAAGAAAGACCAGAATAAATCTTTTAAAATATGATTGAGAAAGAAGCAATGGTGAGAGAAAATTGTTTAAATATCATTGAGAAAGAAGATGGACAAGAACATGAGAAGTCCTTCACCACTTTAGGAATAGCTGTAAGAACTTAGGGGATGAGATGGATAAGAGAAATAGAGAGTAGGCAGATATGGATAGGATATGATCTTTGGAGCAAATAGCCACATTGATATGATGACAGATGCACTTAATTACCTGACTATTATATGTCTCCGCATTTATCATATAAGAGATTTCCTAATTTGACCTAGGATAGCCTCAGTTTAGCTATTGGAAGGTATTATTAAAGCATTTGGCTTCTCTGTTAAGTAATGATGAAAGTTTGCCTTTAGTACATCCAGTAATTTTTTTTATCACTTTACAGAATCTTATAAAAAGGAAAAAAAACAAAAAAAATTAATGGCTCTGCCAAATGCAGGAAATAGAGATTATTTATTTGAACCATGTTTTATGGAAACTGTTCTTTACTTCTCCTTAATTTTATATGAGAGCTTTTTTTCTTTAAAAGGACAGTTCTACAAATATTTATAATCAGATTCTACCCTAACCAAATGTTAAACCCTTAAATTTTTATAGACTCATGCAGCTTAATGTTTGGGAAGTTTTTTTTTTTTTTACACAATTACATAAAGAAGATTATATAAATTTTGACATGAGGTCATCCCTTGGGACTGCAGAACAAAAAGTTACTCTCTCTTGATGCCCATTCTATTTAGAAAAAACAGAAACAGGAGGGGGGAATCCTATTCTCTAAACCATCACTTAGTATATACAGTTCTAGGCTCATACTTGGAATTCTCAAAATATTTATCTGAGTGCTTTTCTGACCTTGACACACATTCCATCTCTCTTTTTCTCTCTCCTTTTTTCTCTCCCTCCTTCTCTCTCTCTCTCTCTCTGTCTCTCTGTCTCTCTCTCTCACTTAAT